>JBBCBC010000306.1:0-27547 GCA_037126765.1 Stenogyne calaminthoides
TGGGCCTGGGCCCTGGGCCCTGGGCCTGGGCCTGGGCCTGGGCCTGGGCCTGGGCCTGGGCCTGGGCCTGGGCCTGGGCCTGGGCCCTGGGCCTGGGCCTGGGCCTGGGCCTGGGCCCTGGGCCTGGGCCTGGGCCTGGGCCTGGGCCTGGGCCTGGGCCTGGGCCTGGGCCTGGGCCTGGGCCTGGGCCTGGGCCCCTGGGCCTGGGCCCTGGGCCTGGGCCCTGGGCCCTGGGCCTGGGCCTGGGCCCTGGGCCCCTGGGCCCTGGGCCTGGGCCTGGGCCTGGGCCTGGGCCTGGGCCTGGGCCTGGGCCCTGGGCCTGGGCCTGGGCCTGGGCCTGGGCCTGGGCCCTGGGCCCTGGGCCTGGAGGCCTGGGCCCTGGGCCTGGGCCTGGGCCTGGGCCTGGGCCCTGGGCCCTGGGCCTGGGGCCTGGGCCACTGGGCCTGGGCCTGGGCCCTGGGCCTGGGCCTGGGCCTGGGCCTGGGCCTGGGCCTGGGCCTGGGCCTGGGCCTGGGCCTGGGCCTGGGCCTGGGGCCTGGGCCTGGGCCCTGGGCCTGGGCCTGGGCCCTGGGCCTGGGCCTGGGCCTGGGCCTGGGCCTGGGCCTGGGCCTGGGCCTGGGCCTGGGCCTGGGCCTGGGCCTGGGCCTGGGCCCTGGGCCTGGGCCTGGGCCTGGGCCTGGGCCTGGGCCTGGGCCCTGGGCCCTGGGCCTGGGGCCTGGGCCTGGGCCTGGGCCTGGGCCTGGGCCTGGGCCTGGGCCTGGGCCTGGGCCTGGGCCTGGGCCTGGGCCTGGGCCCTGGGCCTGGGCCTGGGCCTGGGCCTGGGCCCTGGGCCTGGGCCTGGGCCTGGGCCTGGGCCTGGGCCTGGGCCTGGGCCTGGGCCCTGGGCCCTGGGCCTGGGCCTGGGCCTGGGCCTGGGCCTGGGCCTGGGCCCTGGGCCTGGGCCCTGGGCCTGGGCCTGGGCCCTGGGCCTGGGCCTGGGCCCTGGGCCTGGGCCTGGGCCTGGGCCTGGGCCTGGGCCACTGGGCCACTGGGCCCTGGGCCACTGGGCCTGGGCCTGGGCCTGGGCTACTGGGCCTGAGCCTGAGCCTGGAGCCTGGAGCCACAGGCCCTGGGCCCTGGGCCCCTGGGCCACTGAGCCCTGGGCCTGGGCCCCTGGCCCCTGAGCCCTGGAGCCCTGGGCCCCTGGGCCCTGGGCCCTGGGCCTGGGCCCCTGGAGCCTGGGCCTGAGCCCTGGGCCTGGGCCCTGGGCCACTGGGCCCTGAGCTGGGCCCCTGGGCCCTGGGCCCTGGGCCCTGGGCCCTGGGCCCTGGGCCTGGGCCTGGGCCTGGGCCCTGGGCCCTGGGCCCTGAGCCTGGGCCCTGGGCCCTGGCCACTGAGCCTGGGCCTGGGCCACTGGGCCCTGGGCCCTGGGCCTGGGCCTGGGCCTGGGCCTGGGCCCTGGGCCACTGGGCCTGGGCCCTGGGCCCTGGGCCCTGGGCCCCTGGGCCCTGGGCCTGGGGCCTGGGCCTGGGCCTGGCCCTGGGCCTGGGCCCCTGGGCCACTGGGCCCTGGGCCACTGGGCCTGGGCCTGGGCCCTGGGCCCTGGGCCTGGGCCACTGGGCCTGGGCCTGGGCCTGGGGCCTGGGCCCTGGGCTGGGCCTGGGCCCTGGGCCCTGGGCCTGGGCGCAGGCCTGGGCCCTGGGCCTGGGGCCTGGGCCTGGGCCCTGGGCCTGGGCCTGGAGGCCTGGGCCTGGGCCCTGGGCCTGGGAGGCCTGGGCCACTGGGCCCCTGGGCCCTGGGCCACTGGGCCTGGGCCTGGGCCTGGGCCACTGGGCCCTGGGCCCTGGGCCTGGGCCCCAGCCCTGGGCCTGGGCCTAGGCCTGGGCCTGAGCCTGGGCCCTGGGCCTGGGCCTGAGCCCTGGGCCACTGGAGCCTGGGCCTGGGCCTGGGCCTGGGCCTGGGCCACTGGGCCACTGGGCCTGGGCCACTGGGCCTGGGCCCTGGTAGGCCCTGGGCCCTGGGCCACTGGGCCTGGGCCTGGGCCCTGGGCCCTGGGCCCGCAGGCCCTGGGGCCTGGGCCCTGGGCCTGGGCCCTGGGCCCTGGGCCTGAGCCTGGGCCTGGGCCAGGGCCACCAGGCCACAGGCCTGGGCCCCTGGGCCACTGGGCCTGGGCCACTGGGCCTGGGCCTGGGCCTGGGCCCTGGGCCTGGGCCCCTGGGCCCTGGGCCCTGGGCCTGGGCCTGGGCCTGGGCCTGGGCCTGGGCCTGGGCCTGGGCTTGGGCCCTGGGCCTGGGCCTGGCTGGGCCTGGGCCACTGGGCCTACAGGCCTGGGCCTGGGCCACTGAGCCCTGGGCCCTGGGCCTGGGCCGCCCAGGCCCTGGGCCACTGGGCCCTGGGCCCTGGGCCTGGGCCCCTGGGCCACTGGGCCACTGGGCCACTGGGCCACTGGGCCTGGGCACCAGGGCCTGGGCCACAGGCCTGGGCCTGGGCCCTGGGCCTGGGCCTGGGCCACAGGCCTGGGCCACAGGCCCTGGGCCCTGGGCCTGGGCCCTGGGCCTGGGCCCCTGGGCCCTGGGCCCTGGGCCCTGGGCCTGGGCCCTGGGCCCTGGGCCTGGGCCTGGGCCAGGCCACTGGGCCTGGGCCACTGGGCCTGGGCCACTGGGCCACTGGGCCTGGGCCCCAGGCCCCTGGGCCTGGCCCTGAGCCCTGGGCCACTGGGCCCCTGGGCCTGGGCCTGGGCCTGGGCCCTGGCCCCTGGGCCGCTGGGCCTGGGCCTGGGCCTGGGCCCTGGGCCACAGGCCTGGGCCTGGGCCTGGGCCACTGGGCCACTGGGCCCTGGGCCTGGGCCTGGGCCCTGGGCCACTGGGCCACTGGGCCTGGGCCTGGGCCTGGGCCTGGGCCACTGGGCCACTGGGCCCCTGGGCCACTGGGCCACAGGCCCCTGGGCCCACTGAGGCCAGGCCACTGGCCCTGGGCCTAAGGCCTGGGCCTGGGCCACTGGGCCACTGGGCCACACCAGGCCTGGGCCTGGGCCCCTGGGCCCTGGGCCCCTGAGCCCTGGGCCACTGGGCCTGGGCCCTGGGCCTGGGCCTGGGCCTGGGGCCTGGGCCCTGGGCCCTGGGCCTGGGCCTGGGCCTGGGCCACAGGCCTGGGCCCAGCCCTGGGCCTGGGCCCTGGGCCACTGGGCCTGGGCCTGGGCCCCTGGGCCACTGGGCACTGGGCCCTGGGCCTGGGCCCAGGCCCTGGGCCCTGGCCCTGGGCCTGGGCCTGGGCCACAGGCCTGGGCCACTGGGCCTGGGCTGGGCCTGGGCCTGGCCCTGGGCCTGGGCCCTGGAGCCTGGGCCACTGGGCCGCAGGCCCTGGGCCCTGGGCCCTGGGCCTGGGCCTGGGCCCTGGGCCTGGGCCTGGGCCTGAGCCACTGAGCCTGGGCCTGAGCCCTGGGCCACTGGGCCCTGGGCCCTGGGCCACTGGAGCCTGGGCCTGGGCCCTGGGCCTGGGCCTGGGCCCTGGGCCTGGGCCTGGGCCACAGGCCCACTGGGCACACAGGCCTGAGCCACTGAGCCCTGAGCCCCTGGGCCACTGGGCCTGGGCCTGGGCCTGGGCCCTGGGCCCTGGGCCACAGGCCTGGAGCCTGGGCCACTGGGCCTGGGCCACTGGGCCCTGGGCCTGGGCCTGGGCCCTGGGCCACTGGGCCTGGGCCACTGGGCCCTGGGCCTGGGCCCTGGGCCCTGGGCCACTGGGCCTGGGCCTGGCCCTGGGCCTGGGCCACTGGGCCCTGGGCCTGGGCCACTGGGCCTGGGCCACTGGGCCCTGGGCCACTGGGCCCTGGGCCACTGGGCCTGGGCCTGGGCCTGGGCCTGGGCCTGGCCCTGGGCCACTGGGCCACAGGCCTGGGCCTGGGCCCTGGGCCCTGGGCCACACTGGGCCTGGAGCCTGGGCCTGGGCCCTGGGCCTGGGCCCTGGGCCCTGGCCCTGGGCCTGGGCCCTGGGCCTGGGCCTGGCCCTGGGCCCTGAGGCCTGGGCCTGGGGCCTGGGCCTGGGCCCTGGGCCTGGGCCCTGGGCCCCTGGGCTGGGCCACACTGGGCCTGGGCCCTGGGCCTGGGCCTGGGCCTGGGCCACTGGGCCACAGGGCCAGGCCTGGGCCTGAGCCCTGGCCCTGGGCCACTGGCCCTGGGCCACTGGGCCACTGGCCTGGGCCCTGGGCCCTGGGCCACTGGGCCACACAGGCCTGGGCCCCTGGGCCACTGGGCCCTGGGCCTGGGCCACACTGGCCCTGGGCCTGGGCCTGGGCCCTGGGCCTGGCCACTGGGCCCTGGGCCTGGGCCACTGGGCCAGGCCTGGGCCTGGGCCTGGCCCTGAGCCTGGGCCTGGGCCTGGGCTGAGGCCCTGGGCCCTGAGCCTGGCCCTGGGCCACTGGGCCACTGGGCACTGGGCCTGGGCCACTGAGCCCTGGGCCCTGGGCCTGGGCCCTGGGCCACCAGGCCTGGGCCACTGGGCCACTGGCCCTGGGCCACTGGGCCTGAGCCTGGGCCACTGGCCCACAGGCCTGGGCCCTGGGCCCTGGGCCTGGGCCCTGGGCCCTGGGCCTGGCCAGGCCACTGGGCCTGGGCCTGAGCCACTGAGCCTGGGCCTGGGCCCTGGGCCTGGGCCCTGGGCCACTGGCCTGGGCCTGGGCCACTGGGCCCTGGGCCTGGGCCCTGGGCCCTGGGCCTGGGCCCCTGGGCCACTGGGCCCTGGGCCTGGGCCTGGGCCCTGGGCCTGGGCCACTGGGCCCTGGGCCACTGGGCCACTGGGCCCTGGGCCACTGGGCCACCAGGCCACTGGGCCTGGGCCCTGAGCCCTGGGCCTGGGCCTGGGCCACTGGGCCTGGGCCTGGGCCCTGGGCCCTGGGCCCTGGGCCTGGGCCCTGGGCCACTGGGCCTGGGCCTGAGCCACTGGGCCACTGGGCCTGGGCCTGGGCCTGGGCCTGGGCCTGGGCCTGGGCCTGGGCCACTGGGCCTGGGCCCTGGGCCTGGGCCTGGGCCTGGGCCCTGGGCCCTGGGCCCTGGAGCCCAGGCCTGAGCCTGAGGCCCTGGGCCTGGGCCCCACAGGCCTGAGCCTGCAGGCCCTGGCCCTGGCCCTGGGCCCTGGGCCCCTGGGCCCTGAGCCTGGGCCCTGGGCCTGGGCCTGGGCCACTGGGCCTGGGCCAGGCCTGGGCCCTGGGCTGGGCCTGGGCCTGGGCCCTGGGCCTGGGCCACTGGGCCTGGGCCTGGGCCTGGGCCCTGGGCCTGGGCCACTGGGCCCTGGGCCTGGGCCACTGGGCCCTGGAGCCCCTGGGCCCTGGGCCTGGGCCCTGGGCCACTGGGCCTGGGCCCTGGGCCACTGGGCCTGGGCTGGGCCACAGGCCTCAGCCGCAGGCCACTGAGCCACTGGGCCTGGGCCTGGCCCTGGGCCTGGGCCCTGGGCCTGGGCCCCTGGCCTGGGCCTGAAGCCTGGAGGCCACTGGCCACTGGGCCTGGGCCACACAGGCCTGGGCCTGGGCCACTGGCCTGAGCCTGGGCCCTGGGCCTGGGCCACTGGGCCTGGGCCTGGGCACTGGGCCTGGGCCCTGGGCTGGGCCAGGGCCCTGGGCCTGGGCCTGGGCCTGGGCCTGGGCCTGGGCCCCTGGGCCTGGGCCACAGGCACTGGGCCACTGGGCCTGGGCCTGGGCCTGGGCCACTGGGCCCAAGGCCTGGGCCTGGGCCTGGGCCTGGGCCTGGGCCCTGGGCCTGGGCCCTGGCCCACAGGCCTGGGCCTGGGCCCTGGGCCTGGAGGCCTGGGCACTGGGCCTGGGCCTGGGCCTGGGCCTGGGGCCTGGGCCTGGGCCTGGGCCTGGGCCACTGGGCCTGGGCCTGGAGCCCTGGGCCTGGGCCACTGGGCCTGGGCCCTGGGCCTGGGCCCTGGGCCTGGGCCTGGGCCACTGGGCCTGGGCCCTGGGCCCTGGGCCTGGGCCCTGGGCCCTGAGCCACTGAGGCCCTGGGCCTGGGCCACTGGGCCCTAAGGCCCTGGGCCACTGGGCCTGGGCCACTGGGCCACTAAGCCTGAGCCTGGGCCTGGGCCCTAAACCCCTGGGCCACAAACCTGGGCCCTGGGCCTGGGCCTGGGCCTGGGCCTGGGCCCTGGCCCTGGGCCTGGGCCTGGGCCCTGGGCCTGGGCCTGGGCCTGGGCCTGGGCCTGGGCCTGGGCCTGGGCCTGGGCCCTGGGCCTGGGCCTGGGCCCTGGGCCTGGGGCCTGGGCCTGGGCCTGGGCCTGGGCCTGGGCCTGGGCCTGGGCCTGGGCCTGGGCCCTGGGCCCTGGGCCTGGGCCTGGGCCCTGGGCCTGGGCCTGGGCCTGGGCCTGGGCCTGGGCCCTGGGCCCTGGGCCTGGGCCTGGGCCCTGGGCCCTGGGCCTGGGCCTGGGCCTGGGCCAGGCTGGGCCTGGGCCCTGGGCCTGGGCCTGGGCCCTGGGCCCTGGGCCCTGGGCCTGGGCCTGGGCCTGGGCCTGGGCCTGGGCCCTGGGCCTGGGCCTGGGCCTGGGCCTGGGCCTGGGCCTGGGCCTGGGCCTGGGCCTGGGCCCTGGGCCCTGGGCCTGGGCCCTGGGCCACTGAGCCTGGGCCTGGGCCTGGGCCTGGGCCTGAGCCCACTGGGCCTGAGCCTGGGCCCTGGGCCCTGGGCCCCTGGGCCTGGGCCCTGGGCCAGGCCCTGGGCCCTTTGGGCCACTGGGCCTGGGCCAGGCCTGGGCCTGGGCCCTGGGCCTGGGCCTGGGCCTGGGCCCTGGGCCACAGGCCTGGGCCACTGGGCCCTGGGCCTGGGCCTGGGCTGCAGGCCTGGGCCTGGGCCCTGGGCCTGGGCCACTGGGCCTGACCTGGGCCCTGGGCCTGGGGCCTGGGCCACTGGGCCTGGGCCTGGGCCTGGGCCTGGGCCTGGGGCCTGGGCCTGGGCCCTGGGCCTGGGCCTGGGCCCTGGGCCTGGGCCACTGGGCCCTGGGCCTGGGCCTGGGCCACTGGGCACTGGGCCACTGGGCCCTGAGCCACACAAGCCTGGGCCACTGGGCCTGAGCCTGGGCCTGGCCTGGGCCTGGGCCCTGGGCCTGGGCCACTGGGCCTAGGCCTGGGCCTGAGCCTGAGCCTGGGCCTGAGCCTGGGCCTGGGCCCTGGGCCTGAGCCCTGGGCCCTGAGCCACTGAGGCCACTGGGCCCTGGGCCCTGGGCCTGGGCCACTGGAGCCCTGGGCCTGGGCCACTGGGCCTGGAAGGCCTGGGCCTGGGCCAGCCTGGCCACTGGGCCTGGGCCACTGGGCCTGGGCCTGGGCCTGAGCCTGGGCCCTGGGCCTGGGCCTGGGCCACTGAGCCTGGGCCTGGGCCACTGGGCCCTGGGCCTGGGCCTGGGCCTGGGCCTGGGCCTGGGCCTGGGCCACTGGGCCTGGGCCCTGCCACCTGGGCACTGGGCCTGGGCCTGGGCCACTGGGCCACTGAGCCTGGGCCTGGGCCTGGGCCACTGAGGCCCTGGGCCACTGGGCCCCTGAGCCTGAGCCTGGGCCTGGGCCTGGGCCCTGGGCCTGGGCCTGAGCCTGGGCCCTGGGCCTGGGCCTGGGCCACTGGCCTGGGCCTGAGCCTGAGCCTGGGAGGCCACTGAGCCACTGGGCCAGCCTGGCCACTGGGCCTGGGCCTGGGCCCTGAGCCTGGGCCACTGGGCCCCTGGGCCTGGGCCTGGGCCTGGGCCCTGGGCCTGGGCCACTGGGAGCCAGGCCTGGGCCCTGGGCCTGGGCCTGGGCCTGGGCCCTGGGCCCCTGGGCCCTGGGCCTGGGCCCTGGGCCAGGCCTGGGCCCTGGGCCTGGGCCCTGGGCCACTGGGCCCTGGGCCCCTGGGCCCTGGGCCCTGGGCCACTGGGCCCTGGGGCCTGGGCCACTGGGCCTGGGCCTGGGCCTGGGCCTGGGCCTGGGCCTGGGCCTGGGCCCTGGGCCTGGCCTGGGCCTGGGCCTGGGCCTGGGCCACTGGGCCCTGGGCCTGGGCCTGGCCCTGGGCCCTGGGCCTGGGCCACTGGGCCCTGGGCCACTGGGCCTGGGCCAGGCCTGGGCCTGAGCACTGGCCTGGCCCTGGCCCTGGGCCTGGGCCACTGAGGCCACTGGCCCCTGAGCCTGGGCCTGGGCCCACTGGCCCTGAGCCTGGGCCTGGGCCTGGGCCCCTGGGCCCTGGGCCTGGGCCAGCCTGGGCCTAGGCCACTGGCCACTGGGCCACTGGGGCCTGAGCCTGGGCCTGGGCCTGGGCCTGGGCCCTGGGCCACTGAGCCTGGGCCACTGAGCCTGGGCCTGAGCCTGGGCCACTGGGCCACTGGCCTGGGCCTGGGCCTGGGGCCTGGGCCTGGGCCTGGGCCTGGGCCTGGGCCCTGGCCAGGCCTGGGCCTGGGCCACCCAGGCTGGGGCGCAGGCCTGGGCCTGGGCCACAGCCCTGGGCCTGAGCCTGGGCCACTGGGCCCTGGGCCCTGGGCCTGGGCCTGGGCCTGGGCCACTGGGCCACAGGCCTAGGCCACTGGGCCTGGGCCTGGGCCTGGGCCACTGGGCCTGGGCCTGGGCCAAGGCCACTGGCCCTGGGCCTGGGCCTGGGCCACAGGCCCTGGGCCTGAGCCACTGGGCCACTGAGCCTGGGCCACTGGGCACAGGCCCTGGGGCCTGGGCCCTGAGCCACTGGGCCACTGGGCCCTGGGCCACTGGGCCTGGGCCTGGGCCACTGGGCCAGGCCTGAGCCTGGGCCACTGGGCCTGGGCCACTGGGCCTGGGCCCTGGGCCCCTGGGCCCAGGGCCAGGCCTGGAGCCTGGGCCACTGGGCCACTGGGCCTGGGGCCAGGCCCTGGGCCCAGGCCTGGGCACTGGGCCACTGGGCCTGGGCCTGGGCCCAGGCCACTGGGCCTGGGCCTGGGCCTGGGCCCTGGGCCTGGGCCCTGGGCCCTGGGCCAGGCTGGGGCCCTGGGCCCTGGGCCACTGGGCCTGGGCCCTGGGCGCAGGGCCTGGGCCACTGGGCTGGGCCTTACTGAGGCGCTGGGCACTGGGCCTGGGCTGGGCCCTGGGCCACTGGGCCACTGGGCCACACACAGGCCTGCCACCTGGGCCTGGGCCTGGGCCTGGGCCCTGGGCCTGGGCCTGGGCCTGGGCCCTGGGCCCCTGGGCCACTGGGCCTGGGCCTGAGCCTGGGCCACTGGGCACTGGGCCCTGGGCCCTGAGCCCTGGGCCAGGCCCTGGGCCCCTGGGCCACTGAGCCTGGGCCTGGGCCTGAGGCCCTGGGCCACACTGGGCCTGGGCCTGGGCCTGGGCCTGGGCCTGGGCGCAGGCCTGGGCCACTGGGCCTGGGCCCTGGGCCCTGGGCCTGGGCCTGGGCCTGGGCCACTGGGCCTGGGCCACTGGGCCTGGGCCAGGCCCTGGGCCTCCAGGCCCTGGGCCCTGGGCCCTGGGCCTGGGCCTGGGCCCCTGGGCCCTGGGCCTGGGCCTGGGCCACTGGGCCAGGCACCTGGGCCTGGGCCTGGGCCTGGGCCCTGGGCCCTGGGCCACCAGGGCCCTGGGCCCTGGGCCTGGGCCTGGGCCTGGGCCCTGGGCCTGGCCCTGGGCCTGAGCCCTGGGCCCTGGGCCCTGGGCCTGGGCCTGGGCCCCTGGGCCACTGGGCCTGGGCCACTGGGCCTGGGCCCTGGGCCTGAGCACTGAGCCCTGGGCCCCTGGGCCTGGGCCCTGGGCCTGGGCCACTGGGCCTGGGCCACTGAGCCAGGCCTGGGCCTGGCAAGGCCTGGGCCTGGGCCCTGGGCCTGGGCCTGGGCCTGGGCCTGAGCCACTGAGCCACTAGGCCTGGGCCCTGGGCCAGCTGGGCCAGGCCCTGGGCCTGAGCCACTGAGCCCTGGGCCTGGGCCTGGGCCTGGGCCTGGGCCACTGGGCCTGGTACTGAGGCCACAGGCCACAGAGCCTGGGCCACTGGGCCTGGGCCTGGGCCCTGGGCCACTGGCCTGGGCCTGGGCCTGGGCCACTGAGCCCTGGGCCACTGGGCCACTGGGCCACTGGGCACCAGGCCTGGGCCTGGGCCACTGGGCCACTGGGCCTGGGCCTGGGCCTGGGCCACTGGGCCTGCCCTGGGCACAGGCCCTGAGCCTGGGCCCTGGAGCCACTGGGCCTGGGCCTGGGCCTGGGCCTGGGCCTGGGCCTGGGGCCTGAGCCTGAGCCCTGAGCCTGAGCCTGAGCCCAGGCCTGGGCTGGGCCCTGGGCCTGGGCCTGGGCCTGAGCCTGGGCCACTGGGCCACTGGGCCTGAGCCACTGGGCCACTGGGCCACTGGGCCACTGGGCCACTGGGCCCTGGGCCTGGGCCACTGGGCCTGGGCCTGGGCCTGAGCCCTGGGCCTGGGCCTGGGCCTGAGCCTGGGCCTGGGCCTGGGCCACTGGGCCACTGGGCCACTGGGCCACAGGCCAGGCCCTGAGCCACTGGGCCCTGGGCCACTGGGCCACTGGGCCTGGGGCCTTTCAGGCCTGAGCCTGGGCCTGGGCCACAGGCCACTGGGCCTGGGCCTGGGCCCTGGGCCACTGGGCCACTGGGCCACTGAGGCCTGGGCCCTGGGCCCTGGGCCCCTGGGCCTGGGCCTGAGCCTGGGCCACTGGGCCACTGGGCCACTGGGCCTGGGCCACTGGGCCACTGGCCTGGGCCTGGGCCCTGGGCCTGGGCCACTGGCCCTGGGCCACTGGGCCACTGGGCCTGGGCCACTGGGCCACTGAGCCACTGGGCCTGGGCCACTGAGCCCAGGCCTGGGCCTGGGCACAGGCCTGGGCCACTGGGCCAGGGCCTGGGCCACTGGCCCTGGCCACTGGGCCACTGGCCTGGCCACTGGGCCTGGGCCACAGGCCTGGGCCACTGGGCCTGGGCCACACGCTGGGCCTGGGCCCTGGGCCTGGGCCACTGGGGCCTGGGCACAGGGCCTGGGCCTGGGCCTGGGCCTGGGCCACTGGGCCTGGAGCTGGGCCACACAGGCCCTGGGCCTGGGCCAGGCCTGGCCACCAGGCCTGGGCCTGGGCCTGAGCCTGGGCCTGGGCCACTGGGCCACTGGGCCTGGGCCTGGGCCTGAGGCCTGGGCCACTGGGCCTGGGCCTGGGCCTGGGCCTTTGGGCCTGGAGCCTGAGCCTGGGCCTGGGCCACTGGGCCACTGGGCCCTGGGCCTGGGCCACTGGGCCTGAGAGCCTGGGCCCTGGCCCTGGGCCACTGCCTGGCCCTGGGCCACTGAGCCACTGAGCCGCAGGCCTGAGGCCTGAGCCTGGCCCCTGGGCCACTGGGCCTGGGCCACTTTGGGCCACTGGCCACTGCCTGGCACTGGGCCTGAGCCCTGGGCCGCAGGCCTGGGCCTGGGCCCTGGGCCCTGGGCCTGGGCCACTGGGCCCTGGGCCACTGGGCCACTGGGCCTGGGCCCTGGGCCACTGGGCCCTGGGCCCTGGGCCTGGGCCCTGAGCCTACGCTGAGCCACTGGGCCCAGGCCTGGGCCTGGGCCTGGGCCTGGGCCACTGGGCCTGGGCCTGGGCCCTGGGCCTGGGCCTGGGCCACTGGGCCTGGGCCTGAGCCTGGGCCTGGGCCTGGCCCTGGGCCTGGGCCCTGGGCCCAGGGCTGGGCCTGGGCCCTGGGCCTGGGCCTGGGCCCTGGGCCACTGGGCCCCTGGGCCTGGGCCTGAGCCTGAGCCTGGGCCTGGGCCCTGAGCCTGGGCCTGGGCCACTGGGCCTGGGCCCTGGGCCTCAGGCCTGAGGCCTGGAGCCTGGGCCTGGGCCTGGACCTGGGCGCAGGCCCTGGGCCACAGGGGCCTGGGCCCTGGGCCTGGGCCTGGGCCTGGAGCCCTGGGCCTGGGCCCCTGGGCCACTGGGCCTGGGCCACTGGGAGCCTGGGCCTGAGGCCCTGGGCCTGGGCCCTGGGCCTGGGCCACTGGGCCTGGGCCCCTGGGCCTGGGCCTGGGCCTGGGCCACTGGGCCACTGGGCCTGGGCCTGGGCCTGGGCCTGGGCCTGGGCCCTGGGCCCTGGGCCTGGGCCTGGGCCTGGGCCTGGGCCTGGGCCAGGCCTGGGCCTGGGCCTGGGCCTGGGCCTGGGCCCTGGGCCACTGGGCCTGGCCCTGGGCCTGGGGCCTGGGCCCTGGGCCCTGGGCCTGGGCCACTGGGCCACTGAGCCCTGAGCCTGGGCCACTGGGCCACTGGGCGCTGGGCCCAGGCCTGGGCCTGGGCCTGAGCCTGGAGGCCTGGGCCTGGGCCTGGGCCTGGGGCCTGGGCCTGGGCCTGGGCCTGGGCCTGGGCCTGAGGCCCTGGGCCACAAAAGCCACTGGCCACTGGGCCTGGGCCCTGGGCCTGGGCCACAGGCCTGGGCCACAGGCACTGGGCCTGGGCCCTAAGCCTGGGCCACTGGGCCTGGGCCTGGGCCTGAGCCTGGGCCTGGGCCTGGAGCCTGGGCCTGGGCCCCAGGCCCTGGGCCCTGGGCCTGGGCCACTGGGCCACTGGGCCACCAGGCCCTGGGCCAGGCCCTGGGCCCTGGGCCTGGGCCACTGGGCCTGGGCCTGGGCCCTGGGCCCTGAGCCTGGGCCCAGGCCTGGGCCCTGGGCCAGGCCTGGGCCTGGGCCCTGGGCCACTGGGCCTGGGCCTGGGCCTGGGCCTGGGCCCTGGGCCTGGGCCACTGGGCCACAGGCCTGGGCCCTGGGCCCTGGGCCTGGCCCTGGCCCCTGGGCCTGGGCCACAGGCCTGGGCCACTGGGCCACTGGGCCTGAGCCCTGGGCCTGGGCCACTGGGCCCTGGGCCACTGGGCCAGGCCTGGGCACAGGCCTGGGCCTGGGCCCTGGGCCACTGGGCCTGGGCCTGGCCACTGGGCCTGGGCCTGGGCCCTGGGCCACTGGGCCACTGGGCCCTGGGCCTGGGCCTGGGCCACACAGGCCACTGGGCCCTGGGCCCTGAGCCTGGGCCCTGGGCCCTGGGCCTGGGCCCTGGGCCTGGGCCTGGGCCTGGGCCTGGGCCTGGGCCACAGGCCTGAGCACAGGCCTGGGCCACTGGGCCCTGGGCCACTGGGCCTGGGCCACACAGGCCACTGGGCCACAGGCCTGGGCCACAGGCCTGGGCCTGGGCCTGGGCCTGGGCCTGGGCCTGGGCCACTGGGCCCTGGGCCCTGGGCCTGGGGCCTGAGCCTGGGCCTGGCCACTGGGCCTGGGCCACTGGCCTGGGCCACAGGCCTGGGCCTGGGCCTGGTGCCTGGGCCTGGGCCTGGGCCTGAGCCTGAGCCCCTGGCCACCTGGCCCTGAGCCTGAGCCCCACTGGAGCCACAGGCCTGGGCCCTGGGCCTGAGCCACCTGGGCCACTGGGCCACTGGGCCTGAGCCCTGGGCCTGGGCCTGGGCCCTGGGCCCTGGGCACAGGGCCTGGGCCCTGGGCCACTGGGCCCTGGGCCCTGGGCCAGCCCTGGGCCTGGGCCTGGGCCCTGGGCCTGGGCCACTGGGCCCTGGGCCTGGGCCTGGGCCCTGGGCCTGGGCCACTGGGCCACTGGGCCACTGGGGCCACACAGGCCACTGGGCCCTGGGCCCAGGCTGGGCCTGGGCCACTGGGCCAGGCCTGGGCCTGAGCCTGGGCCTGGGCCTGAGCCTGGGCCACTGGGCTGGGCCTGGGCCTGGGCCTGGGCCTGGGGCCTAGGCTGGGCCCTGGGCCTGGGCCACAGGCCTGGGCCACTGGGCCTGGGCCTGAGCCTGGGCCTGGGCCTGGGCCTGGGCCTGGGCCTGGGCCTGGGCCTGGGCCTGGGCCTGGGCCACTGGGCCACACAGGCCCTGGGCCTGGGCCTGAGCCTGGGCCTGGCCCTGGGCCACCAGGCCACTGGGCCTGGGCCCCTGGGCCACTGGGCCTGGGCAGGGGCCTGGGCCCTGGGCCCTGGGCCCTGGGCCACTGGGCCCTGGGCCCCTGGGGCCTGGGCCACTGGGCCTGGGCCACTGGGCCTGGGCCCCAGGCCACTGGGCCACTGGGCCACTGGGCCTGGGCCACACAGGCCTGGGCCACTGGGCCTGGGCCCTGGGCCCTGGGCCTGGGCCTGGGCCTGGGCCCTGGGCCTGGGCCTGGGCCCTGGGCCCTGGGCCTGGGCCTGGGCCTGGGCCTGGGCCACTGGGCCACTGGGCCTGGGCCCTGGGCCCTGGGCCTGGGCCTGGGCCCCCAGCCTGGGCCTGGGCCCAGGCCTGAGCCTGGGCCCCTGGGCCTGAGCGCATGCCTGGGCCTGGGCCACTGGGCCTGGGGCCTGGGCCACTGGGCCCTGAGCCTGGGCACCAGGCCTGGGCCACTGAGGCCTGGGCCACTGAGCCTGGGCCACTGAGCCTGGGCCCTGGGCCTGGGCCACTGGGCCAGCCTGGGCCTGAGCCCTGAGCCCTGGGCCCTGGGCCTGGGCCTGGGCCACTGGGCCTGGGGCACTGGGCCTGGGCCCTGGGCCCTGGGCCACTGGGCCACTGGGCCTGGCCTGGGCCTGGGCTGGGCCTGGGCCCTGGGCCTGGGCCCTGGGCCTGGGCCTGGGCCTGGGCCTGGGCCTGGGCCACTGGGCCACTGGGCCCTGGCCACTGGGCCACTGGGCCTGGGCCTGGGCCTGGGCCCTGGGCCCACTGGGCCCTGGGCCTGGGCCTGGGCCCTGGGCCCTGGGCCTGGGCCCTGGGCCTGGAAGGCTGGGCCTGGGCCCCTGGGCCTGGGCCCTGGGCCTGGGCCTGGGCCACTGGGCCTGGGCCTGGAGCCTGAATACAGGCCCCAGGCCACAGGCCACTGGGCCTGGGCCTGGGCCTGGGCCTGGGCCTGGGCCTGGGCCTGAGCCTGGGCCTCAGGGCCTGGGCCACTGGGCCTGGGCCCTGAGCCTGAGCCACTGAGCCTGAGCCTGGGCCAGGCCCTGAGCCTGAGCCTGGGCCTGGGCCCTGAGCCCTGAGCCTGAGCCCTGGGCCACTGGGCCTGGGCCTGGGCCTGGAGGCCTGGGCCACTGGGCCACTGGGCCACTGGGCCACTGGGCCTGAGGGCACCAGGCCTGAGCCACTGGGCCCTGGGCCTGGGCCTGGGCACCAGACCGCAGGGGCCACTGGGCCCCAGGCCCCTGGGCCACTGGGCCCTGGGCCCTGGGCCCTGGGCCTGGGCCACTGGCCACTGGGCCTGGGCCTGGGCCACTGGGCCTGGGCCTGGGCCCCTGGGCCCTGGGCCTGGGCCCTGGGCACTGGGCCACTGGGCCCTGGGCCTGGGCCTGGGCCCTGGGCCTGGGCCTAGGCCTGGGCCTGGGCCTGGGCCACTGAGGCCTGGGCCCCTGGGCCTGGGCCTGGGCCTCAGGCCTGAGGGCCTGGGCCACTGGGCCTGGGCCTGGGCCCTGGGCCTGGGCCCTGGGCCTGGGCCTGGGCCCTGGGCCTGGGCCCTGGGCCTGGGCCTGGGCCTGGGCCCTGGGCACTGGCCACTGGGCCCTGGGCCTGGGCCTGGGCCCTGGGCCCTGAGCCACAGGCCTGGGCCTGGGCCTGGGCCTGGGCCCCTGGGCCTGGGCCTGAGCCTGGGCCTGGGCCTGGGCCCTGGGCCACAGGCCCTGGGCCTGAGCCCTGAGCCTGGGCCTGGGCCTGGGCCTGGGCCTGGGCCTGGGCCCTGGGCCTGGGCCACTGGGCCTGGGCCTGGGCCTGGGCCACTGGGCCTGGGCCTGGGCAGGCCCTGGGCCTGGGCCTGGGCCTGGGCTGGGCCTGGGCCTGGGCCTGGGCCCTGGGCCTGGGCCACTGGGCCCTGGCGCTGGAGCCTGAGCCTGAGCCTGGGCCCAGGGCCAGGCCACTGGGCCTGGGCCTGGGCCCTGGGCCACTGGGCCCTGGGCCACTGGGCCTGGGCCTGGGCCTGGGCCTGGGCCCCTGGGCCCTGGGCCTGGGCCCCTGGGCCCTGGGCCAGGCCTGGGCCTGGGCCCTGGGCCCTGGGCCCTGGGCCTGGGCCCTGGGCCCTGGGCCTGGGCCACTGGGGCCCTGGGCCACTGGGCCCTGGGCCTGGGCCCACAGGCCCTGGGCCACTGGGCCTGGGCCTGGGCCCCTGGGCCACAGGCCACAAGGCCACAGGCCTGGGCCTGGCCCCTGGGCCCTGGGCCCTGGGCCCTGGGCCACTGGGCCTGGGGCCAGGCCCTGGGCCTGAGGCCTGGGCCTGAGCCCTGGGCCACTGGGCCTGGGCCTGGGCCCTGGGCCTGGGCCACTGGGCCCTGGGCCACTGGGCCTGAAGCCCTGGGCCTGGGCCTGGGCCTGGGCCTGGCCAGGCCTGGCCCTGGAGCCTGGGCCTGGGCCTGGGCCTGGGCCTGGGCCACTGAGCCTGAGCCCTGGGCCTGGGCCACTGGGCCCTGGGCCTGAGCCTGGGCCCTGGGCCACTGAGCCTGGCCACTGGGCCCTGGGCCTGGGCCTGGGCCCTGGGCCCTGGGCCTGGGCCTGGGCCTGGGCCTGGGCCTGGGCCACAGGCCTGTGGGCCTGGGCCGCAGGCCTGGGCCTGGGCCACTGGGCCCTGGGCCTGGGCCCTGGGCACAGGCCTGGGCCTGGGCCTGGGCCTGGGCCACTGGGCCTGGGCCCTGGGCCTGGGCCTGGGCCTGGGCCTGGGCCTGGGCCCTGGGCCACTGGGCAGGCCTGGGCCTGAGGCCCCAGCCTGAGCCCTGGGCCCTGGGCCTGGGCCCTGGGCCACTGGGCCTGGGCCTGGGCCTGGGCCACTGGGCCCTGGGCCTGGGCCTGGGCCTGGGCCTGGGCCACAGGCCACTGAGCCTGGGCGCAGGCCTGGGCCAGGCCACTGAGCCTGGGCCTGGGCCTGGGCCCTGGGCCTGGGCCTGGGCCTGGGCTGGGCCCTGGGCCTGGGCCTGGGCCTGGGCCTGGGCCCCAGGCCTGGGCCTGGGCCACTGGGCCACAGGCCACTGAGCCTGGGCCACTGGGCCTGGGCCACTGGGCCACTGGGCCCTGGGCCACTGGGCCTGGGCCCTGGGCCACTGGGCCCTGGGCCTGGGCCACTGGGCCTGGGCCTGGGCCTGGGCCCTGGGCCTGGGCCTGGGCCACTGGGCCTGGGCCACACAGGCCTGGGCCTGGGCCTGGGCCCCTGGGCCTGGGCCACTGGGCCCTGGGCCTGGGCCACTGGGCCCTGGGCCCCTGGGCCTGGGGCCCTGGGCCTGGGCCTGGGCCACTGGGCCTGGGCCTGGGCCTGGGCCTGGCCCTGGGCCTGGGCCCTGAGCCTGGGCCCTGGGAGCCTGGCCACTGGCCTGGGCCACTGGGCCTGGGCCTGGGCCTGGCCAGGCCCTGGGCCACTGGGCCCCTGGGCCCTGGGCCCTGAGCCCCTGGGCCTGAGCCTGGGCCCCAGGCCTGGGCCCTGGGCCACTGGGCCACTGGGGCCTGGGCCTGGGCCACTGGGCCTGAGCACTGAGCCTGGGCCCTGGAGCCACTGAGCCACAGAGCCTGGCCCTGGGCCTGAGCCACAGGCCTGGGCCTGGGCCCTGGGCCTGGAGCCTGGGCCTGGGCCTGGGCCACTGGGCCTGGGCCTGGGCCTGGGCCTGGGCGGCAGGCCTGGGCCCTGGGCCACTGGGCCTGGGCCACTGGGCCTGGGCCTGGGCCACTGGGCCTGGGCCACTGAGCCAGGCCTGGGCCTGGGCCTGGCCCTGGGCCTGGGGCCTGGGCCTGGGAGGCCTGGGCCACTGGGCCTGGGCCTGGGCCTGGGCCCTGGGCCTGGGCCTGGGCCTGGGCCAGGCCCCTGGGCCTGGGCCTGGGCCCTGGGCCTGGGCCCTGGGCCTGAGCCTGAGGCCTGGGCCTGAGCCTGGAGGCCTGGGCCTGGGCCACTGGGCCTGGGCCAGCCTGGGCCCTGAGCCTGGGGCCTGGGCCCTGGGCCTGGGCCTGGGCCTGAGCCACTGAGCCCTGGGCCTGGGCCACTGGGCCTGAGCCTGGGCCTGAGCCACTGGGCCACTGGAGGCCCTGGCCCCAGGGGGCCACTGGGCCTGGGCCACTGAGCCACTGGGCCTGGGCCTGGGCCACTGGGCCCTGGGCCACTGGGGCCAGGCCACTGGCCTGGCCCACAGGCCTGGGCCCCTGGGCCTGGGCCACTGGGCCACTGGGCCCTGAGCCTGGGCCCTGGGCCTGGGCCTGGGCCACTGGCCCTGGGCCCCCAGGCCACTGGGCCCCAGGGGCCACAGGCCACTGAGCCTGGGCCCTGGGCCCTGAGCCACAGGCCACTGGGCCTGGGCCCTGGGCCTGGGCCTGGGCCTGGGCCTGGGCCCTGGGCCTGGGCCTGGGCCCTGGGCCTGGGCCCTGGGCCTGCCCACTGGGCCAGGCCTGGGCCTGGGCCTGGAGCCAGGGGCCTGGGCCTGGGCCACTGGGCCACTGAGCCTGAGCCCTGGGCCACTGGGCCCTGGGCCCTGGGCCACTGAGCCCCTGGGCCTGGGCCTGGGCCACTGAGCCTGGGCCCTGGGCCCTGGGCCTGGGCCTGGGCCACTGGGCCTGGGCCTGGCCCCTGGGCCCTGGGCCTGGGCCACTGGGCCTGGGCCTGGGCCACTGGGCCTGGGCCCTGGGCCTGGGCTGAGCCTGGGCCCTGGGCCCTGGGCCTGGGCCACTGGGCCTGGGCCTGGGCCACTGGGCCCCCCTGGGCCACTGGGCCCTGGGCCTGAGGCCTGGGCCCTGGGCCACTGGGCCCTGGGCCCAAGGCCTGGGCCTGGGCCTGGGCCCTGGGCCTGGGCCTGGGCCCTGGGCCCTGGGCCTGGGCCTGGGCCTGGGCCACTGGGCCTGGGCCTGGGCCTGGCCCTGGGCCTGGGCCTGGGCCTGGGCCTGGGCCACTGGGGCCTGGGCCCTGGGCCACTGGGCCTGAGCCTGGGCCTGAGGCCCTGGGCCACTGGGCCCTGGGCCCTGAGCCTGGGCCCTGGGCCCTGGGCCCCTGGGCCACTGGGCCAGCCTGGGCCCTGGGCCTGGGCCTGGGCCTGGGCCACTGGGCCTGGGCCAGGCCCCTGGGCCTGGACCCCTGGGCCACTGGGCCCTGGGCCTGGGCCACTGGGCCACTGGGCCTGGGCCTGGGCCACTGGGCCTGGAGGCCTGGGCCCTGGGCCACAGGGCCTGGGCCACTGGGCCTGGGCCCTGGGCCACTGGGCCTGGCCACTGGGCCACTGGGGGCCTGGGCCTGGGCCACTGGGCCTGGGCCTGGGCCTGGGCCCCTGGGCCTGGGCCTGGGCCACTGGGCCTGGGCCTGGGCCCTGGGCCCTGGGCCTGGGCCTGGGCCTGGGCCTGGGCCTGGGCCACTGGGCCACTGGGCCTGGGCCTGGGCCTGGGCCTGGGGCCTGGGCCCTGGGCCTGGGCCACTGGGCCCTGGGCCTGGGCCACGGGGGCCTGGGCCCTGGGCCACTGGGCCTGGGCCCTGGGCCCTGGGCCCTGGGCCCTGGGCCCTGGAGCCCTGGGCCTGGGCCCTGGGCCCTGGGCCTGGGCCTGGGCCTGGGCCTGGGCCTGGGCCTGGGCCTGGGCCACTGGGCCTGGGCCCTGGGCCTGGAAACCTGGGCCCTGGGCCTGGGCCCTGGGCCTGGGCCTGGGCCTGGGCCTGAGCCAGGCCTGGGCCTGGGCCCTGGGCCTGGGCCTGGGCCTGGGCCACTGGGCCTGAGCCCTGGGCCCTGGGAGCCAGGGCCTGGGCCACTGGGCCTGGGCCTGGGCCACTGGGCCTGGGCCTGGGCCCCCCCTGGGCCTGGGCCTGGGCCTGGGCCCTGGGCCTGGGCCTGGGCCCTGGGCCACTGGGCCTGGGCCACTGGGCCCTGGGCCCTGGGCCACTGGGCCACTGGGCCTGGGCCTGGCCACAGGCCCACTGGGCCTGGGCCTGGGCCTGAGCCACTGGGCCACTGAGCCCTGAGGCCACAGGCCACTGGGCCCCTGGGCCTGGGCCTGGGCCTGGGCCTGGGCCACTGGGCCTGGGCCCTGGGCCTGGGCCCTGGGCCTGGGCCTGGGCCCCTGGGCCTGGGCCTGGGCCACTGGGCCTGGGCCTGGGCCTGGGCCTGAGCCTGGGCCTGGGCCACTGGGCCTGGGCACTGGGCCCTGGGCCTGGGCCTGGGCCTGGGCACTGGGCCACTGGGCCACTGAGGCCTGGGCCTGGGCCTGGGCCACTGGGCCCTGGGCCTGGGCCACAGGCCTGGGCCCTGGGGCCTGGGCCACCAGAGCCTGGGCCTGGGCCTGGGCCACTGGGCCACTGGGCCCTGGGCCCTGGGCCCTGGGCCACCTGGGCCCTGGGGCCTGAGCCCTGGGCCAGCTGAGCCTGGGCCTGGGCCCTGGGCCTGGGCCCTGGGCCACTGGGCCTGGGCCTGGGCCCTGGCCCTGGGCCTGGGCCACTGGCCACTGGGCCTGGGCCTGGGCCCTGGGCCTGGGCACTGGGCCCTGGGCCTGGGCCCCTGGGCCCTGGGCCCTGGGCCTGGGCCTGGGCCTGGGCCCTGGGCCCTGGGCGCAGGCCTGGGCCTGGGCCTGGGCCTGGGCCTGGGCCCTGAGCCCTGGGCCTGGGCCACTGGGGCCTGGGCCTGAGCCTGGGCCACTGGCCACTGGGCCACTGGGCCACTGGGCCACTGGGCCCTGGGCCTGGGCCTGGGCCACTGGGCCTGGGCCCTGGGCCCTGGGCCTGGGCCACTGGGCCTGGGCCCTGGGCCCTGGGCCCTGGGCCACTGGGCCCAGGCCTGGGCCACTGGGCCTGGGCCCTGGGCCCTGGGCCTGGGCCTGGGCCTGGGCCTGGGCCTGGGCCCTGGGCCTGGGCCTGGGCCTGGGGCCTGGGCCTGGGCCACCTGGGCCTGGGCCCTGGGCCTGGGCCCTGGGCCTGGGCCTGGCCTGGGCCCTGGGCCTGGGCCTGGGCCTGGGCCACTGGGCCCCTGGGCCTGGCCCTGGGCCTGGGCCTGGGCCTGGGCCCTTTTTTTTTGGGCCTGGGCCTGGGCCTGGGCCCTGGGCCCTGGGCCTGGGCCTGGGCCACTGGGCCTGGCCCCTGGGCCACTGGGCCCTGAGCCACTGAGCCTGGGCCACAGGGGCCTGGGCCTGGGCCTGGGCCACTGGGCCTGGGCCACTGGGCCCTGGGGCCTGGCCCTGGGCCTGGGCCTGGGCCTGGGCCACAGGCCTGGGCCCTGGGCCTGGGCCTGGGCCTGGGCCCTGGGCCCTGGGCCCTGGGGAGGCCAGGCCCTGGGCCACTGGGCCTGGGCCACCTGGGCCCTGGGCCTGGGCCCTGGGCCCTGGGCCTGGGCCTGGGCCTGGGCCACAGGCCTGGGCCACTGGGCCTGGGCCCTGAGAGCCTGGGCCTGGGCCTGGGCCACTGGGCCCACAGGCCCCTGGGCCCTGGGCCCTGGGCCTGGGCCTGGGCCACTGGGCCTGGGCCTGGGCCCTGGGCCACTGGGCCTGGCCTGGGCCCTGGGCCTGGGCCTGGGCCCTGGGCCTGGGCCTGGGCCTGGGCCACTGGGCCTGGGCCCTGGGCCTGGGCCTGGGCCACTGGGCCTGGGGCCACTGGGCCCTGGGCCACTGAGCCCTGGGCCCTGGGCCACTGGGCCTGGGCACAGGCCTGGGCTGGGCCAGCCTGGGCCAGGCCTGGGCCTGGGCCACTGGGCCACTGGGCCTGGGCCAGGCCTGGGCCACTGGGCCTGGGCCTGGGCCTGGGCCTGGGCCTGGGCCCCTGGGCCCTGGGCCTGGGCCACTGGCCCTGGGCCTGGGCCTGGGCCTGGGCCTGGGCCCTGGGCCCTGGGCCTGGGCCCTGGGCCTGGGCCTGGGGCCTGGGCCCTGGGGGGCCTGGGCCTGGGCCACTGGGCCACTGGGCCTGGGCCTGGGCCCTGGGCCCTGGGCCTGGGCCCTGGGCCTGGGCCTGGGCCCTGGGCCCTGGGCCACTGGGCCTGGGCCCTGGGCCCTGGGCCTGGGCCTGGGCCTGGGCCCTGGGCCCTGGGCCTGGGCCTGGGCCTGGGCCCTGAGGCCTGGGCCAGGCCTGAGCCTGAGCCACTGGGCCTGGGCCTGGGCCACAGGCCACTGGGCCTGAGCCACTGGGCCTGGGCCCCTGGGCCCTGGGCCAGGCCTGGGCCTGGGGGCCCTGGGCCTGGGCCCTGGGCCTGGGCCCTGGGCCTGGGCCACTGGGCCCTGGGCCTGGGCCCTGGGCCTGGGCCTGGGCCACAGGCCTGGGCCTGGGCCTGGGCCGCAGGCCTGGGCCACTGGGCCCTGGGCCCTGGGCCTGGGCCCTGGGCCACTGGGGCCTGGGCCTGGGCCCTGGGCCACAGGCCTGAGGCCTGGGCCCTGGGCCTGGGCCCTGGGCCTGAGCCTGGGCCTGGGCCTGGGCCTGGGCCACTGGGCCTGGGCCTGAGCCTGGGCCTGGGCCCTGGGCCTGGGCCTGGGCCTGGGCCCTGGGCCTGGGCCCTGGGCCTGGGCCCTGGGCCCTGGGCCCTGGGCCCTGGGCCTGGGCCTGGAAGGCCTGGCCTGGGCCTGGGCCTGGGCCTGGGCCTGGGCCCTGGGCACTGGGCCCTGAGCCTGGGCCTGGGCCACTGGGCCTGGGCCTGGGCCTGGGCCTGGGCCACTGAGCCCTGGGCCTGGGCCTGGGCCCTGGGCCTGGGCCTGGGCCCCTGGGCCTGGGCCACTGGGCCCTGGGCCACTGGGCCTGGGCCCTGGAAGGGCCAGGCCCTGGGCCTGGCCCTGGGCCCTGGGCCTGGGCCACTGGGCCTGGGCCCTGGGCCCTGGGCCTGGGCCCCAGGCCTGGGCCTGGGCCACTGGGCCCCTGGGCCTGGGCCTGGGCCACTGAGCCAGCCTGGGCCTGGGCCTGAGCCTGGGCCCCTGGGCCTGGGCCACTGGGCCACAGGCCTGGGCCCTGGGCCTGGGCCTGGGCCTGGGCCTGGGCCCTGGGCCTGGGCCTGGGCCTGGGCCTGGTACTGGGCCACTGGGCCCCTGGGCCACAGGCCTGGGCCTGGGGCCTGGGCCCCACTGAGGCCTGGGCCACTGAGCCCTGGGCCCTGAGCCCTGGGCCTGGGCCCTGGCCCCTGGGCCCTGGGCCTGGCCCTGGGCCCTGGGCCACTGGGCCTGGGCCTGGGCCCTGGGCCTGGGCCCTGGGCCACTGGGCCTGGGCCCTGGGCCTGGGCCTGGGCCTGGGCCACTGGGCCTGGGCCTGGGCCACTAGGCCCTGGGCCTGGACCTGGGCCTGGGCCACTGGGCCACTGGGCCACTGGGCCCTGGGCCTGGGCCTGGGGCCTGGGCCCTGGAGCCACTGGGCCTCTGGGCCACTGCCCACTGCCCTGGCCACTGGGCCACTTGAGCCTGGGCCACTGGGCCTGGGCGCAGGCCTGGGCCTGGGCCTGAGCCCTGGGCCCTGGGCCTGGGCCCTGGGCCACTGGGGCTGGGCCTGGGCCCTGGGCCCACAGGCCTGGGCCCTGGGCCTGGGCCTGGGCCCTGGGCCTGGGCCTGGGCCTGGGCCCTGGGCCTGGGCCTGGGCCCTGGGCCTGGGCCTGGGCCACTGAGCCCTGGGCCACTGAGCCTGGGCCACTGGGCCAGCCCTGGGCCTGGGCCTGGCCCTGGGCCACTGGGCCCTGGGCCCTGGGCCACTGGGCCTGGGCCTGGGCCCTGGGCCACTGGGCCTGGGCCCTGGGCCTGGGCCACTGGGCCTGGGCCACTGGGCTGGGCCTGGGCCTGGGGCTGGGCCACTGGGCCCTGGGCCTGGGCCTGGGCCTGGGCCTGGGCCTGGGCCACTGGGCCTGGGCACTGAGCCACCTGGGCCTGGGCCCTGGGCCTGGGCCAGGCCCTGGGCCCTGGGCCTGGGCCTGGGCCTGGGCCTGGGCCACTGGGCCTGGGCCTGGGCCTGGGCCACTGGGCCACAGGCCTGGGCCTGGTACTGGGCCACTGGGCCACTGGGCCTGGGCCCTGGGCCTGGGCCTGGGCCTGGGCCTGGGCCCTGGGCCTGGGCCTGGGCCCTGAGCCCTGGGCCTGGGCCTGGGCCACTGAGCCCCTGGGCCTGGGGCCTGGGCCTGGAAGGCCTGGAGCCTGGGCCCTGGGCCTGGGCCACTGGCCTGGGCCTGGGCCTGGGCCTGGGCCTGGGCCTGGGCCTGGGCCCTGGGCCCTGGGCCCTGGGGCCCAGGCCTGGGCCACTGGGCCCTGGGCCACAGGGCCTGGGCCCTGGGCCCTGGGCCTGGGGCCTGGGCCTGGGCCTGGGCCCTGGGCCACTGGGCCACTGGGCCCTGGGCCTGGGCCTGGGCCTGGGCCACTGGGCCTGGGCTGGGCCTGGGCCTGGGCCTGGGCCTGGGCCTGGGCCTGGGCCCTGGGCCTGGGCCTGGGCCTGGGCCACTGGGCCTGGGCCTGGGCCTGGGCCCTGGGCCTGGGCCCTGGGCCTGGGCCACTGGGCCCTGGGCCTGGGCCTGGGCCTGGGCCACTGGGCCTGGGCCTGGGCCTGGGCCCTGGGCCACTGGGCCTGGGCCCTGGGCCCTGGGCCCAGGGCCTGGGCCTGGGCCTGGGCCTGGGCCAGCCTGGGCCCTGGGCCCTGGGCCCTGGGCCCTGGGCCTGGGCCTGGGCCTGGGCCTGGGCCTGGGCCACTGGGCCTGAGCCTGGGCCTGAGCCACTGGGCCTGGCCTGGGCCTGGGCCACTGGGCCTGAGCCACTGGGCCTGGGCCTGGGCCACTGGGCCTGGGCCACTGGGCCCTGGGCCTGGGCCTGGGCCCTGGGCCTGGGCCCTGGGGCCCTGGGCCTGGGCCTGGGCCTGGGCCCAGGGCCTGGGCCTGGGCCTGGGCCTGGGCCTGGGCCTGGGCCACAGGGCTGGGCACTGGGCCTGGGCCCTGGGCCTGGGCCACTGGGCCTGGGCCCCTGGGCCCTGGGCCTGGGCAGGCCTGGGCACTGGGCCTGGGCCTGGGCCCTGGCCCTGGGCCCTGGGCCTGGGCCTGGGCCCTGGGCCTGGGCCTGGGCCACTGGGCCTGGGCCTGGGCCACTGGGCCCTGGGCCTGGGCCACTGAGCCTAGGCCTGGGCCCTGGGCCTGGGCCCTGGGCCCTGGGCCCTGGGCCCAGGCCTGGGCCCTGGGCCCTGGGCCTGGGCCACTGGGCCTGGGCCTGGGCCTGGGCCTGGGCCACTGGGCCTGGGCCTGGGCCTGGGCCACTGGGCCTGGGCCTGGGCCCTGGGCCTGGGCCTGGGCCCTGGGCCTGGGCCCTGGGCCTGGGCCCTGGGCCTGGGCCCTGGGCCTGGGCCCTGGGCCACTGGGCCCTGGGCCTGGGCCCTGAGCCTGGGCCTGGGCCCAGGGCCTGGGCCACTGGGCCCTGGGCCTGGGCCCTGGGCCTGGGCCTGGGCCTGGGCCCTGGGCCTGGGCCTGGGCCTGGGCCTGGGCCACTGGGCCACTGGGCCCTGGGCCACAAACCTGGGCCCTGGCCCCAAACCCTGGGCCACTGGGCCTGGGCCACTGGGCCCTGGGCCTGGGCTAAACCTGGGCCTAAACCCTAAACCTGGGCCCAGGCCCTAAACCCACAAACCCTGGGCCTGGGCCACAAGGGCACAAACCACAGGCAAACCTAGCCACACAAGCCTGGGCCTAAACCTGGGCCTAAACCCACAAACCACAAACCTGGGCCTAAAGCCTAAACCCAAAACCTAAACCTAAACTAAACCTAAAACCCCAAAAACAAACCCAAACCCCAAACCCCAAACCCCAAACCAACCCCCCAAACCCCAAACCCCAAACCCCAAACCCCAAACCCCAAAAACCCCAAACCCCAAACCCCAAACCCCAAACCCCAAACCCCAAAACCCAAAACCCCAAACCCCAAACCCCAAACCCCAAACCCCAAACCCCAAACCCTAAACCCCAAACCCCAAAACCCAAAAACCCCCTAAACCCTAAAACCCTAAACCCCAAACCCCAAAACCCAAACCCTAAACCCTAAACCCCAAACCCTAAACCCTAAAAACCCCTAAACCCCAAACCCCAAACCCTAAACCCCAAACCCAAACCCTAAAACCCCAAACCCCAAACCCCCAAAACCCCAAACCCCCCAAACCCTAAACCCCAACCCCCAAAACCCTAAAAACCCCAAACCCCAAACCCCCCCAAAACCCAAACCAAAACCCCAAACCCCCAACCCCAAAAACCCTAAACCCCAAAAACCCCAAACCCCTAAACCCTCAAAAACTCAAACCCCAAAACCAAACAAAACCCAAAACCCCAATCAAAAAACCTAAAACCCTTCTCTCATTAAACCCATTCCAAACCCTTCAAACCCTTCCCCACAAATTCAAAACCCTAATCTCATTAAAATTCAAAACCCCAAACCCCTCTCCCTCAATTTGCCACCAAACCCCAAACCTCCATGCCGTGGTGGCCCCCCATCTCCATAAACCACAAACCCCAAACCTCCACCTCTCTCAAACCCCAAAACCCCAAAACCTCCAAACCACACTCGCCTACCACCTTAAACCTAAACCCCCGCTACACCCCCCGTCAACCCCGCCCCCCAAACCTCATCTCTCCCCCCCCCATGGAAATAAACCCCAAACCCCAAAAAACCAACCCCAAAACGGTAAAAACACCACAAACCCTAGATCTGGAATACTTCGCTCCCCAACTTTGGCCACCACCACCACACGCAGACTCCACCGCCAAGGCGCACCACCCCATCGCCGTCTGCAAATCGTCATCCCAAAGCAAACCCCAAACCCCAAACCGCCACCCCAAACACCACAAACCCTAATCGTGAAACAACATCCCATCCCGAAACCAGAACGGCGCCGCCGCCCTACCCCCACATTCGCGGCGCCGCCGTACCACCATAGATACACCCCCTATTTTCGATTTTGTTTTATTAATTTTATTGGTGTGTGGATGTGGATGTGTGTGAATTATTTGGTTTTTGGATCTGCAATCGACCGTTGTATTGTGTTCTTGTATTTGGTTGAGTTGTGTGCTTGTGTCTTGCTGCAAGGTTGATTAAAGGTGTGAGATTTTTATTGTGTGGAGAGATGTGTAAGCATAAGGATTTGCTGGAAATCTAGTTTTCCTGGGTTTATTGTTAGAGGAAGAAGATGAAGATTGTTAGTGGAAGATGAAGATGGATTGATGGGTTATTCTTTTCATATTTTTATGGAGATGGTGTCAATTTGGATTTTTTTTGTTTATTTGGAGATGGATGATGGTTGTAGTAATCTGGATTTGGGATTTTTGGGGTTTTTAGATTTTTTATGAACATGTTCATGTATTTGATGAACATGTTCATGTATTTGAATGTATTTGATGAACATGTGTGATGATGAAAATGTGTAATTTTTAGATTTTTAGAATATGATATCTAAATTTAAGGATTTTAGATATGTAAAATTTTGCAGTTTTTCAATTTTTGATATGAAAATTTCAAATTGTAGTATTTTTCTTCTTTTATTAATTTTTTATGAATGTGTAATTTTTTGAAGTATGTTTAATATGAATTTTATGTTTATTTCACACCAACAACTTCATGTTAAAATGAAAAGAGAGAAAAAAAACTGAAATTAAGGGTAAAAATATCAAATTGATACCTAGTTTTCACCTACTAGTAATTAAGAAAAAATTTTGTACTTATTAGTATTTGGGCCTTGGGCCTTGCACTAGAAAGTCATCCATTCTAAAAACATTGCCCAACAAGAGCTGATCCAGAAATAAGAA
>JBBCBC010000028.1:0-230297 GCA_037126765.1 Stenogyne calaminthoides
ACAAACCAATCTGAGCCTTACACCTCAACCTTTCGCGATGGGTTGTTCATTTTCATCTAGGTCGTGAATGGCGTACTTTTAGTTACAAGGAATTTGTTAATTTAATCTTACGTGATCCGGTATCACTAAATTAACTACAATATAACACGTCATTTAATTATTGAGCAGTTATGCAATAAATATATGTAACATTCAATCATATTTAAAGCATCGATGATAAACAATTTATTTCATTAAATAAGTTCGAAAATTAGGTTTGATTATACAAAGTAAAAAGCATATTTTCAAGATAATCCCAACAAGTATCCACCACCCATAAAATGGGAGGCATACGCCGCTAAACAAGTTTCAACAACTAGTGTGAGAATTACCTTTCTTTTCCATCCCTTTGGGTGCGGAACAGTGACCTCCAATGTCCTTTCTCACCTTTAGTTGAAGCACTTCCCTTAGCTGGCTTGTTCACTCCACCACCCTTCTTCACCTTATCTTTGCCATTGGCAACACTTGAGTTCACTTGCTTGTGGCCTTTGTTCCTTTTTCTTGTTCTTACCACCCCTTGGTCTAGAAGAAGAAGAAGGTTTGTTGCCACCAAGGCTTGACTCTTACGCCCCCAATATCGCCTGCGAGACTAAAAGCTTTACCTTGGTCGGGCATCGAGAACTTCGATTATTCATACGGTAGTTCGGCTGAACTATTCAAAACTTTTAGAGAGTGGAGGTTTCGAAAATCAATTTGGGTCTCGATATGGTATTCGGCGCCAAGTACCTCCAAGTTTATTAAGGTTAGCCATCATCCGGAGAACGCGTGCTCCCTTCGAGGCGTTCCCTCCACCATTTTCATAGAGAGCAAGTCCCTCATGGTGATCGGCGAGCCACCGCGGTTACGATGTTGAAACATCGCTTTAAGACTAGTCATGATTTTCGGCCGGTCTCAACGTTACGGTGTTGTTGTTGCAACACATCGACATAAAGCAAGATGGTACACTTTGTCATTTCGTTGGACCCGCTCGGTCGGCATACTCTTTTCTTAACGTTTTAGTGGACTCATCGATGGTTTTATCCCGTGTAGGTGTGGTCGAGAACCAGTTATGGCTTTGTGCGATGAGGACAATAGTGAGTTTTCGATTCAATCAACAAAATTTTCTCCAGTGAGCAAATTGTCTTTTTAGTATATTGAATAGAGGATTAAAAGGTTGCGACATGATGAATCGAAATAAATAATAACATGCATAAGCACAAATATATCACAAGGTTCGATCCACATGCATCATATTAAAATCTCAAAAAATATGAAATACGCATCACCAACATCTCAAAATAGTTTAAATAAGCCACGTGGGGTGGGTCATTATTTAAACACATTCAAGCAAAAAGTTACAAACAAGAACAATTACAAACCTTTAATATCCAGATTAATAGTTGGCTCCCTTCAAACCAATATAAAATTGACAGGACTTGAGGAAGTATATGCATATTAATTTTATACCTAAGTAATAACCATGATTAAATACTGAGATTATTATTTCGCTTTGAAGCGAGCCTCGTTGGGAGGGTCATCGTCGCCACTAGTAATAAACCACAATCATCCGTTTGGAATTCATTCATGTGAAAGCTTATCTTTTGACCATCGGTGGGGAATTTCTCCCAAAGAATTCACAAATAAATAAATCATGGAGGTCAAAATTAATTCAATTTTTATTATCCAGGAATAAAATTGTCAATTAATTATTTAAACATACTTAGTAATTTTGAAGGTGAGATTTTTCCATTTGGCAACTCTCATGCAAAACACATTTAAACAAATTAAATAAAGCACAAGATAACACAAATAAATCAAGCAAAAGCAGAAAAATAAACATATTGGACACAAATTATCCAATTGTCATGGTTTGATTTTCTTGGCTTGATCTTGAAGAAACACGCCGAATTTCTCCCACTCGATCGTCTCGAAAAATACTTCGTCTCTAAACGCCACGCCAAGCATTTCAGCCGCATCGGGATGCACACCAAGATCCGCCGCCATTGCCTAGATATCCTCCGGCAACCTCTAAGACCGCCCGGGTGGCAGCGCCCGCCAATGCCTCAAGGCACGCCTCGGCAGACAAGCTTAGGGATCCTCATTATCAGCCTTTGCGCAACAACCGCATCCATCGCCTTCCGCCGCCTCCACCTCACCCACGCGACTTAGCGGTGCCCCGCATCCGCGTGCGGCCAGCGTCCGTCACTTCACTTCGGCGGCGCCGCGGTGCCGCGTGTTTTAGCGTCGCCTTACCTGCGGCACATTTCTCGCGCTCTCGTACGCCTCTGCCTGCGCCTGCGCCCATGCGTGCCGGTAGCGGCCGCGCCGCCTACTCGGTTGCAGATTTTTGTCCTTTAATTCTTCTCTCCGTCGCCGTTTTTCGATCCGGTTATAATTTATTTACAAAAATAAATAAACCTAGATCTAGACTGATCTATTACATTGATCCGTCAAACAAATTCTAATCTACTGTTGGATTTTCTCCCGAAAGCAAAAGCGAATCGGCGAATCGAATTAAAAAAACCACGGTTTATATCGTGCATAAACACATTAAATTCCGTGACAATTGGATACACGCAAAAGAGATCTAGCAATTCTACTATCCAATTTCAAATTTAATGCAAACAAATTAAATTACAATTTAAAAATTGAGTCTTAAACCGTGGCTCGATACGCTTGTTGGGAAATAGATTGCACAGATCTATTCGGTGAATATTTAAATACAAATTTAATTTTATAATTATTACTAGCATGAATTAATCCTATATTAATTCAAATAATAATCAAACAACATATCATGCATATAATAATTCACGTAAAACATACCCATGCGAGATCCCACGAGTTTACATTGAACGTCTACCTCTTGGGATGGCAGCGGTATGGGTGATTAGACTAGCAAGAAAGGACTTCCCAAAGTATTCCCTTAGCCCTCGTTCGACTATCAGGTGGAAGGATTCTTGTGAAAGATTTAACAAAAGGAAAATAAAATATGTTGCACCAATTTTGTGGATTTACTAATTTTTCCAAAGACATGGAATTGTCTTGGGAATGAAAGAATCATCCCCTATTTATAGAGACAAGGGTGGTCGAAAACTGTGGCCAAAAACAATGTGGGAAAATCTTTTCTTGATCTCCAAGAAATCTTGAATATATCTCTTATATTCCTTTTCCCATAATTATAATATTCCACAAAAATCTCACCTACTCTACATATATGGATTTTTCGAAAATAAGGCTTGCAAGATACCAAGATTTGGATCTTCTTGAATTTATGAGATATTCTTGTATTTCAAGAAATACATATCTTCCATAATATCTTTTCAAGAAAATCAAGAAAATCTTTCTTGCCCTCTATTTTCTAATTTTTTCGAAAATCTCCTTATAGATACCCAAGTGGGAGATTTCTTGAATTTAATGAGATAATCTTGTATTCCAAGAATACATATCTTCATTCCATAACAAAATTCAAAGAAAATCTTTCTCCCAACTTTATCTATAAATTTCGAAATATTCATGGAAAAATAAGCAACAATATTTATTTTATTTTAATCACATTTTCAGTTAATGGACTATATGTTGGGCTACTCAGGGGGCCTTTAGGAGAATTAAGATTGGACCTTCTAATGGACCTTGAATATTTAATATTGAGCCACAATATAATCCCAACCCATAAATATTAATTAATCCCACTACATAATTAATATTGCACTATCCATCTTAACCCATATTACAGTCAATATGGCTCCCGGTCATTATTTCCGTGTTTAAGATTATCTAGCCCATTAATTAATTCAAGCCCTTTGAAATAACTTTCCATTAAATAATATCTTTTATCCTTGGTCAAGGAAAGGTTCAACATTATTATCCATACCGGAAACTAATTCCACTTACAAGATTTGGTATGATAAAACTTATGAACCTCCCAAGGGGGCAAATCGAACAAGCGTACTTGCACACAATTCTTTTTATTAAATCTTAGCAATCACATGTGACCAATAATATTGCCCAAGATAAAAAGTATTGAATCTCATTGATTCGCTACCCATGATAAGTCAAAGCAATAGTTACCAATCCCACGTGATCCTATTTAAGGGACGAAGGTTAAGAAATAACGAACCACCGAGGTCTAATTTCTTCCTTGTTCGGGCCTCAAGAATTTATTCTCCTCAGAGGTCCTATTCAAAGGCATCATCATGCACTAGTGTAATCTCTTGGTCAAGACAAGTCAATCGAGCCTTTACACTTCAACCTTTCATGATGGGTTGTTCATTTCCATCTAGGTCGTGAATAACGTACTTTTAGTTACAAGGGACTGTTAATTTAATCTTATGTGATCTGGTATCACTAAATTAACTACAATGTAACACGTACGACTTATTGAACATTTATGCAGTAAATATATGTAACATTCAATAATATTTAAAGCATCAGTGATAAACAATTTATTTCAGTAAATAAGTCTGAAAATTCAGTTTCAATTATACAAAGTAAAAAGCATACTTTCCAGTATAATCCCAACAGAAAGGTGCTCAAAAGCGGGAGGAAAAGGAAGCAAAAAACTTGTCAGGCGACCAGCCGCAAGGATCCAGGCGGTCAGCATTTGAACGATTGAGAGTGGTGGCTAAAGAGCGGATTGATGATCATAGGCGACAGGATCCAGCAAAGGAACATTGGGCAAACAAGATGGCCCATACAGTATCTCATTATCGACCACACGCAAAAGGCCACATATTCAAGAAAAATATACTGCAATTAAGTTATCCATCCATCATCGATTGGGTAGCACAGGGCTTACACGGAAGGGGGGACTGTCCCATCGTGAGCATGACCTACATGGTCCTCGCGATGGAACCCAGCCCCATTCTGGTTAAGTATGTTCCGCAAAATTTGTAGAAATGCAGAAGGCCATAGAAATTTTGTAGGCCGACCTGGCCGCCATAAAAGGGCTTCCTCGAGTGGGCACAATCCCATGTTTGCCGCTCGCTCCCGCGATCATGGCAGCGGATATACAGGAGAATGTGGCGAAAAATCGGCCACCCATACCTTCATTCGACGTTAAATCATATCCGTATGTCCACCTCAGTAAGTTTTCAGACTATATGATAGCAATGGGCGCCACTGATGCCACTCAATGTCGAACATTTCCCATGACATTGGGGGACCGGGCACACAGATGGTTTTCAAATCAACCGCCGCTTCGATCACCTCCTTCACACAGTTAGGACAGAAGTTTCAGTCCCATTTCTTATCAATGTGTGCTCGCCCAGCGCCAAAACAACGATTGGCGCATTTTTCCCAGCTAAAAGGCGAGTCAGATAGGGTCTACGTAGAGAGGTTTGATAAATGTTTGTACGACGGAGCTCCTGTTGAAGAGGATGCTAAAATCCTCACCGTGGTGGGTGGCTTGACATTGAATTCGGATATGTGGAAGGCCATGCATCAGGATTGATCGAACATGTATGTTGATTTCAGAGAACGAGCAGCAAAAATTATATCTATGCAAGAGCTGCTCGCCCAATCACGTTTAGGACAGGAGGTTGCAACTAAAAGAGTAGTCGCTAGTAAGAGAACGACGAGTGAAGGGGGCTATAAGCCTCCATGATCTTTTAAACCTTTTGAAGAAGAGCAGAGCAAGATGCTCTCCAAAGATTTTAGGTGTTTCAACAGGTAAAGCGGTCAATGATTAAAGATCGGGATATGTTGGAAAAGCCCCGAAAAATCACGAAAGATAAAAGTCATCTTAATCCTTCTAAGTTTTGTTCGTATCACGAATATATCGGGCATAATATCAAGATACATTGTGATTTTTAGAAGGTTGTGGAAATCAGATGAAGAAGACCGCTCTTACTCCATTCCTCAAAAAACCGGCAAGCAGAGATTCCCGAGGTGAAAATCGGGAAACCAAAGGGGAAAACGTAAAGCGGATAAGCTATCTGACAGTGATCAAGAGGAGTTTCGCAAGAAACTGGATATGCCAAAGAAAGGAGCCCCAACAACAAACAGAGGTCGAGAGAGCTAAGAAATTAATATGATCCGCTCGGATTATGGGCTAGTGGGTGGATGCAATCAGGTCCCGACGTTGTTGAACATACGGAAAAAGATGGAGTTACGCACTATGCAAAGCGTGCATCAGGTGAATGTGGCGAGCACGTCGGCCAATATATCACCATCTCACCAAATCATATTTTCGGATGACGATCTCGACGATATCATTACTCCCCACAATGATTCTCTAACCATTAGTGCTCGACTTTTGGGGTTGAAGGTACATTGACTTTTGTTGGACACCGGGGCGTATGCGAACATTTTGTTCGTCAACACTTTATGACTGATGGAGAAGCAGGTCGGTGATTTAAGCGGGTATGTCGAGCCTTGTGATCACACCATTATGGGTTTCGGGGAATCTATAACCCGGCCATATGGTATGATCAGGTTAGGAGTCAAGTTAGAATCGACTAGTAATCCAGAGATCTGACGAACTAGAATGCTAGATTTTGTAATTGTCGATGCTCTGTCCACTTATAACGGGTTCCTAGGTTGCCCGTTTATTTAGGAATTCAAAGCAGCATGTTCAACCTATTACTATTGTGTAAAATTTCCAACGTTAGAAGGAACGGGCAGCGTGAAGGGCGACCAGAAAAAAGCACGAGATTGTTTGTTGTCATGCGCGCCAGAAAAACAAAATATCGTTGGCATGATGGAACAATCAAGGGAAATTGAGAGAGGCGAGCCATCAGGCAAAATCATCGCCCCTGGCGAGCACATCATTCTGGATGAAAGCGCATCTCCCCAGATGAGCGCACCTCCCCAGGCGAGCGCACCTCCCCTAGCGAGCACGTTTCCCCTGGCGAGCACGCCTCATCAGGTGGGCATGGAGCCTGGGTTGATCAAACAAGCTCCAGAACTAATGAATATAGATCCATCCAATGAACAGTTTGCTCGTGAATTTACTAGACTTGGAACCTCGCATAGGTTTTGTCCCTATGGAGGTCGAAGATGAACATCAGGGATCAAACAGAGATTCCAGGTGGAAGCAAAATAAAAGATGAGCAACACCTGTTGAGCAGCTGGAGTCCGTTATGGCCGACCCATTCAGGCCGGAGTTAGAAATTTTCATTGGTTCAGAACTCCCAGAACCACTTCAAACAGAAATAATCTCGTATCTCCGAACAAATTTGGATGTGTTCGCTTGGTCACACGAGAACATGGTCGGCATTGATCCTAAGCATGCGTGCCACCACCTCAACATCAACCCAACACAAGTCCCAATAATTCAGAAACGAAGAAAATTTGGTCCGGAGAAGTATGCAGCTTTGGATACCAAGGTTAAAAAGCTGCTCGACAATAAGCTTATTCGGGAAGTCAAATGCCCCAGATGGCTAGCAAACCCTGTGCTCGTCCAAAAATCAAATGGAACCTGGAGGTTGTGCATTGATTTTACTGATCTAAATAAGGTGTGTCCCAAAGATAATTTTCCTGTACCGTATATTGATTACTTGGTTGATAGCACTGCGGGACATGAGCTAATGACTTTTATGGACGCTTTTGCTGGGTATCATCAAATTCCCATGCATCCTGACGATCAAGAAAGTACCTCATTTTGCAATGGAAAAAATATGTATTGTTGGAAACATATGCCTTTTGGGCTGAAGAATGCTGGAGCAACTTATCAAAGGCTGGTGAATAAGATGTTCGACGAACACATAGGGCGGACAGTTGAGGTATACATCGATGACATTGTAGTCAAGAGCGAGCACAAAGAAGACCATCTCACACATCTAGCACAGACGTTTGATATCCTCTGCGCATATAACATGAAGTTCAACCCAAAGAAATGCAGTTTCGGGGTTCATTCGGGAAAATTTCTCGGACATATGGTCAGCCAACGAGGGATCGAGGCGAACCCATCAAAGATTCAAGTTATGCTCGACATGCAAGCACCTAGAAATGTAAAAGAAGTTCAAAAGCTAATTAGACGTCTAGCTTCCGTGAATCGGTTCATCTCTAGAACCGGAGATAAATGTAAACCTTTCTTCGATGCATTAAAGAAAGGGAGATTCCAATGGACAGAACATTGCCAAAGTGTGTTCGAGTCGTTAAAACACTATTTGGCGAATACTCAAACGTTGTCCAAGCCGGTTCCAGGCGAGCAACTTTACTTATACCTAGCTGCTTCAGAACATGCAATCAATGTTGTGCTCGTTCGAGCTGAGGGAGATACACATTTGCCTATTTATTATGTAAGTCAAGTACTTAAGGAGGCTGAGCTCCGGTATCCTCCATTGGAGAAACTAGCGTATGCACTTGTTATGAGTGTTCGCAAATTGAGACCATACTTCTTCGACCATTCTATCGAGGTGCTAACTACTTACCCGTTACAACAAGTTCTCCATTGACCAGATACATCGGGACGGTTACTCAAATGGGCAGTAGATAGTTAGGTCAATTTGGTATTACGTTCACCCCGCGCACAACAATTAAAGGTCAGGCTATGGCTGATTTCATGGTGGAGTTGACGTATCCCCAGTTGCCCGAGAAAGGTGTCGATCAACCATGGCACATGTACGTAGACGGTTTGTCCACGAGTTCAAGAGCCGGAGCAGGGGTGGTTCTTATAAGCCCAATCCGACAAACTTTCACGACGGTCATTCATTTTGATTTCCCAGCCACCAACAACGAAGTAGAATACGAAGCTTTGATCGCTGGGTTACAAATGGCTATGACAATGGGAGTCCAAAAGTTGATGATATACAGTGATTCCCAGATAATTATATACCAAATGCTGGGCGAATACAAAGCCCGGGGCAAGTAGATGATGCAATACCAACAACTAGCAAAGGGACTTCTTGAGCAGTTCCAACAAGTCTATATCGAGCAATTACCTCGATTGGATAACTCATTTGCTGATGCTCTGGCTCGATTGGCGACAACAGAAGGGGTGAAGAGCATGAACGTTGTAGTCGTCACAACCTGCTTTCGCCATCAGTTCCAAGAGTTGTGTTCGCCCATACATCAAAAGCACAAGAAACTTGGATGACCCCAATTTTAAACTACCTCCGGGATGGTATTCTACCCGAAAGTAAGGCACAAGCTACGTGTCCCAGATTACAAGCTGCTCGGTACACTATTATAGACGAGCATTTGTACAAAAGAAGTTTTTCTCTTCCATTATTGAAGTGCCTTACTCCCTGAAGAAGGTCACGTGGTTCTCGAGCAGATTCATGCGGAGGTATGCGGAAATCATACCGGAGGACAAGTTTTAGCGTACAAAATCATTAAGCAGGGATATTATTGGTCCATGCTAAAAAAGGATTCACTCGCTTATGCTCGCTCGTGTCATAAGTGTCAGATATATGCTCCACTTATTCATAGCCCCCCAGAAGAACTAGTGTCGGTATACAGCCCGTGGTCATTTGCTAAATGGGGGATCGATTTGATTGGACCATTTCCTCAGGAACGTCGGGGGTGAAATTCGATGTGGTCGATGTTGACTATTACACCAAATGGGCAGAAGCTGAAGCCATCGTAAAGGCCACCGAGCAAAGAATGTGGAATTTTGTTTGGAAAAATATCATTTGTCGGTTTGGGCTTCACTCAGTCATTAGTGACGGATAACGGAAAATAATTCGATGGAAGTGAGTTTTGGTAGAATTGTGCTCGTTGGGGAATAAAGAAGCATTATTCTACTCCATATTATCCTCAGTCAATTGGACAGGTCAAAGCTGTTAATAAAATTATCAAGCATACCCTGAAGGCTAAACTTGATAATTCCAAGGGGGAGGATGGGCTGAAGAGTTGCCAGAAATCTTGTGGGCATATCGTACTACCTTTAGAACATCAACAGCGAAACCCCCTTTGCCATGGCATTCGGCACAGAGGTTGTTATCCCATCAGAGGTGGAAATTATGAGCCATCGGACTATGTGTTTCGGCGAACATACCAACGATCATGCACTTGCTTTAAGTATGGATCTATTGGAGGAAAGTCGATTAGAGGCCGATTTCAAGAATGCTATATACAAGCAAAGGTCGGAGAAGTTTTATAATTCCAAGGTTATTACCCGCAGGTTTAAAATAGGTGAGCTCATTTTAAGGCGAGCAACGGGGGTATCAGGTGGTGTGTTTGGTCGAGTATGGGAAGGACCATTCCGGGTGTCGGAGCGTTTATTAAATGGGCGTATGATTTGGAAGATTTGAGTGGAGTCCCGTTGTCCTATTCGTGGAACGCGTCAAATTTGAAAAAAATATTATCAGTAAAAGGCTAGAAGGTGAGCTTGTGTTCATCTACGATCAAAAGCAAGCTGAGCGACTAGTCGCATATGCTTGTTTGAGAACGAGCACAATGACCAAAAAAGTCGAACAAGAGGCACCAGAGAGCTAAATCTTATCAAAAAAATGTTTTCCGTTCTTATCGAGGTTAGAGATTGCGTGTCAAATCATGATAAGAATGAGTGGCAACATAATGGGGTACGTGTCATTTTCCTGGTCAGAGGTGGCAATAGCCGGAGCAGGTGTCAACTTGGGGTTATAACTTGAGGGGGCCACCATCAACTAGCTATACCAGCTCATGCTGGGACTGCTTGTATAAATAAGCCTGTGGATGGCAAGAAAAAGACATTAAAAAGACATCAAAAGAGAGAAAAAATAATAGAAAGGAAAGGTTTTCTATGATATGTTGAGGGAAAAGACTTTTGATGGAGTTGGCTGGTTTGGTATACCTCCAGACGTAATTCATAACGTCGGTCGATGGTTCCCGCCGACTCGGTCGAGATCTTTGGCGTTTGCTCTTGACGAGCCGAAACCTCGTATCCGATCCGGCGAGTACTTTGGTCTCGATTTGGAAAAGCCAATCCGAATTGGGAGAAGTATTCCTCTCGGGGTTGAAGGCGTACTCCGCGAGCACGTCTGGGTGCTCATGTCGAGCATGAATAGCTCGGCAGAGTTATGGTTGCCACATCACATTCTTTACTGCTTATGCGGTATTAAATCACTAGTCCCTTTCACATCCCAAAAATCTCCTCCGTAGGGGTGGGATGTCGAGGCATGCGCACGAAGCGACCCGCGCACGCTGATGCTCAGGCATCCACATACGGCCCGGACAAGCAATCGGATGCGCAGAAGGGGATAGAATGGTGCGAGCAAAGGCATATGCCCGCACCAGGTATAGGCGAGCAGGATTGCTCGCCATATGCTCATGTCCACAGCAGCTCGCATAATCACAAATTGTCCAGGAAGGGCAAGCCCTAATGTTGTTGCTGCTCATGAGCATGTTGTTTGAAGATAGGAAGACAAAGGGCCGACCTGCCTCAAACTTGTCAACATCAGTAGCTAGGACGAGAGGTCGGCAACTCATGATCGCCCCCAACTCAAGACAAGGTTTTGAATCAAACAAAACAATAGTCTGAAATGTATAGCTACGTGTAATGGAGATAGTCTTTTCCAAATGTAAAAAGTTGTAATATTATAGCAACGTGTTGCAAAGAGTTTTTATTTATTAATTTTTTCTAGTTAAAGCCTATGAATGGTCGCACCTAAGCGGGCGGCCCGAACAAAGACGAACGAGCAGAACCTAATGTTCACCTGACGAAACAAATCGTACTTATAGATGCCCGCAACAAAGCGAGCAATGGGTACGGGGTCGCAGCTAAATAAGACGGCCCGAGCAGAATAGTGATCGCAACTAACCTAAGACGATCACGAAAGAAATCAAGGGGTTGCAGCTAAATAAGACAACCCATTTGATTGCAGCAAAGTAAGACAATCAAAAAACCAGAGAAGTCAGGAAAGAACTTAGGCATTTATCATGTTCGAATATCAACAAAAGACAAAGGGCATAAACTAGAGAATCAAGCAAACAAAATCAGACATTCACAGTCAACAATAAGGAAAGTGTTCAGATAGCAAATGCAACAAAAATAGTAAAGTTGTTCAGAAGGAGAAGACAAAAATTACACATGAAGAAAAAGTTAAGGAAAAAATTCATTATTCGGAGTTGGTGGTAGGGATTGAGTGAGCATTTCCTGTCTTGCGTGCTCATCTCCATTAAGAGCACCTCTAGATCTGCTCGGCTCTTCAACGGGTGTAATCCGCTCGCCATGCCCTCCACCACCGTGCTCGCACTACACTCTGCTTCCTTGTTCATCTTGGACCTGCTCAACCTGCTCGTCTGGATGAGGTTCATCTATAGCATGTCCCACCGTGGTATCATCTTGATTCTCGTCCTCATCAGACACTGGGTCCTCAATTTCCACCCCAGCTGGAAGCTTGGAGAAGTCGCAGAGGTCTTGCAGGTCACTTACTGGCAAATTGCGATCAGGAGGATTGTCAACCATGTATTTCTCGAAAGCCATTTTTAGGGGGGCAATTTGATCGGAAGAAAGAGTTTGCCTGGTTGCACGGAGGGCGTCGGCAAAGGAGCAGATATAGGAGTAGTTGGATATCGAGTCAACATACTCTCTGGTGTGCATGTTTGAGTTCTCCAGGCCTAAGCGAGTGTTGCTCTCTTCGGTAGTAAGAAGCTGTTGAGCGAGCAGTATTTTCTCGTTTTCCAATACCTCATTGTCGGTTTTAAGCTTTCGAATTTCAATGGTTTGTTGTGCTTGGGTTTCTTTCATTCTCCGAAGATCTTCCCGTTCTTGATGCAATACTTCTCGAGCTTGGTGCAATTCCTCCTTAACTAGCCGTGTTTCTTCTTCTCTCCGACGAATTTCCCCTTGAGCTGAATTCACTTCCTCCCGGGCCTTGTTCAACTCCTTCATCTTCTCCCTGAAACTAGCGGTGAGCAGCATGTACTTGGAGTTAAGGCTAGCAGTGGCCGAGAAAGCATTTTCCAAAAGCACAAGTGAGTGACCCTGGTGGATAAGGCCCAATCGCATTTTCTCCATTACTGAGGGCCATTGATTGCTTCTTCCAGATCGGTTGTCTAGGATAGGATGGGGGTTTCACATGCTTTTTGCACGTGCTCGAGCAATTCGGGGATATTACTCACAGTCAAGAGCAGAAGTAATCCCTCAAGTCTGGCAATAGACGGGTTCTCTGGGCAGTGAACCTGTCAAACAGTTTAGCATAAGATGAACAAAATGACCACAACAATTATAATACCAAAAGTAGTGAAAGCGAACATAGATACCTGTTCGCCCGAATGGGATCCCAACCTAAGTAAGATCTGTCGTTAGGATCCCGGACTCGGGAGCTTGATGGGGCCCCTGGATCAGTAAACTGCGGTGGGGGTATAGTTATGCTCGGACCGACCAGGTCAATCTGCTCGATGGGAGAGATTGATGGGGGAATAGTTGTGCTCGGCTCCGAGGGTGGCTCTGGAACAACAGCGTTGGGTGGGCTCGCTTGGAGCGGAATAGATTGTTCTCCTGATTGCCTCCTAGTCCGTTTTGGCGAGGGGGCCAGTGTACTCGATCCTTGCTCGCCGGATCGAGTAGTCCTTTTCTGTTTGCTCGGCTCACTGCGGGAAGTTCTATGTGCTTCCCGTTCGGCTTGAATCCTGGCCATTTCGCTAGGTTTCCTCTTTCGAGTCATCTCGGTGTGCTCGGCTGTGCTCATAGTGATAGTAATGGTGGGGAGAGCTGTGACAATGAAGAGAACATCATGGAGTGGATTATCAAAAAGTACGATACATGATCAAATAAAAAAGTTTGTTTATACCAGTTGGATTAAGGGCTACCAAGTGATGTGGGGGCAAGTACAATCCACCTCTCTTCCTTTGATCCGCGGTGTTCAATGTCTTCACTGAGCGCTCGGAGTAGTGCTTAAGATTGATTTTTCAGATACTGCTAAAGTATCCATCTTTCGTCTCCTTATCCGAAGCAGCTTGAAGTCCTGAGATAGAAGAAGCAAGTTAAAATCAGTCTTCTGAGAAAAATAAAGCAATAAGTTACTTACTCCGACAAATTCCAAAATCAGTGGGAATGTTTAGACGAGCATTTGGTTCACATCCTAAAGCAGGACTTTTCCAATCACCCCCAATGAACCAAAACTTCTCTTTCCAATCCGTGATCTTATTGGGCACATCCTCGATGACCTTACACTTTGCGTTCGCTTGCATGAACAACCATCCATGTTTGCCTTTGGGTCGAGACAAATGGACTAATTGAGTAAGTTCTACTGCTGTAGGATAGTACACAGGTCTCGTTTTGCCGAATAGAGTTAGGAAACTCATAATCATGTGTCACCCATTCGGCATCAACTGTGTAATGGTGATATTCCATTCCACAAGCAAGCGAGTAATAGCAGGGCGTAGGGGGAATCGAAGACCAGCCTCCATGGTGTCTAGATTCACAAAGAACACAACCTTCGTGGGGATCGACCGCTTTCACTCGTCGGGACGGGTGCCCGTGAAAAAATACGTCTTTTGGAGTTTCATAGTTTTGGTATAATTTGCCGAGCATATCTACATCAATTACACTTGATATTTCGCTCGCTAGGTACTCATTTTTAACTCCTTTCCGATAAGGTTGTTCGGGTCATTCGAGGTCATGCCGAGCACTATACTCAGCATATGTAGGACTGTGGGGACGACCAGAAGGAATGTCTTGAGTTGAATCCGCACCGAACTCAATGTGCTGCTCGCGTGCAGAGGTAGTATCATGTTCGCCCCCAACTCTCCTGCTCGGTTCATTGATTCTATTTAAGTGGGACCCACTGACATCACGATTACCCATAACCCTAAAATTCATTCGAGATTGGGGACATTCTTCATCAGAATCGTCTAAAAATCAAAACGGGCTAGGTCTCGGTCTAATTCGTTGATGGCCTCATCGGAATCCGACGAAAGGATGGCGAATGGTTATCGAATTTGCCATCGAGATTTTGACCCCGAGGTAGGCATCCGCCGTCGGAACATTACCCCTGCCGCGGGTAATCGAGACGGTATGACGAAGAAGAAGACCCGTCGTGATTCGATTCTTCCGAATTAAACAATGAATCGGTGGAATTTGAATGGGAAGACATAAAGGGAATTAAAATGAGAAGAGAAGCAATTACCTGGAAGGAATTTCTCGTCGGAAAAACTACACTCTTGCCGGAGGTTTCAGTAAGAAGAAGAAAAAAAGGCGGACGAAAGAAAGAAGAAAAAATGGTGGAGAATGGTATTTAAGAGGTTTTCTGAAGTGACGGATTTTTCGAAGGTTTGAAAAAGTTCGATTATAACTTTTTATAATTTGAACCTCGAAAGCTGCGAAACCGAGCCTTTCCATCTTCGCAAAAGACTATCTGCTTCGAAATGTGTGTTACAAAAATCGGAGTAATGTTTGAGATTCTCCAGAAATATTGGACAGTCGGGCCCACATGATTGACACAAAGTGACCCGACTGGGGGGTATTGTTGTGCTCGGTACTGGGCCCCCATAATAAATATAGTTCATCAGACGGACACGTGTACCAAAAAGTCAATATCATTACATTTGACCGCCAAACAAGTTTGTGCCAGGTGGACGTGGTCGCCACATACACTGGTACCCGTGCTCACCTTTTCAGCGAGCACAAGAGACAGTCGGTGTGCTTCGTCCCAAATGATCATGAAGCCATATAAGGTAGATAGAGACGAGCACAAGTGAGCGAGCAAAATAAACATTGAAGGGAAACATGCTCGCCTCTTTTTGGGCAAGCATATGTGAGACATGACTTCCGAGTCGAGCAAAAGGATTTGTCAGAAGCGATCATGAGATGGCGAGCACGTCGACAAACACCCAGTCGATTCATTCTAAAAAGCGGTGACAAGTGAAATACTTCTTAAAAAGGATAGATGTCGATCGGGGAGCTAAGCAAGAAAACGTGGCAATCCCACATAAGTTCATGCATGGTTCTAAATCGCCAGCTCAAGCTAGTCAGGACACCACCAGCTTACCCGGAGTGCTATAAATAGGTCCAAAAAGAGCAAGAGAAAGGTTCACAAAAAATTCCCTGAAAGGTCCTTAGTATTATCTCACTCTCCCAAACAACCATTGTATTCAAAAAATAGTAAATTGTGCTCAACACAAAACAGCCAAGTCATTAATAACATAATCATGGTTTGGCATGCCCCCAAGGTAGTCATTTATGATGAACTGGGTCAACAATTCATGATCATTTAATTTAACGTCGTACACGTTGTAATTTTATTTGTAAGTTGTCACATATAAACGCCACATCATATTTCCACGTAATACAACTTGCAACACCTACCTCGTTACAAACCGGACAAATAGTTCCGTGCACGGTACCGCCGATTGAGAGCTTTTGTTTTCGCTTATATAGCCTTTCAGATAGCCTCCAAAAAAATGACTTAATTCTAGGCGGGATTCTAAACTTCCAAAGTACCATCCATTCACTGTTAGAAGATGAGTTATTTTCATGAATCATGGCATCCGCAATTCTATATGCCGATTTTACAGTATATTTCCCTTTTCGATCAAAGTGCCAAACTAGAGAGTCAGTTGAACCCTCAGGCCCTGGGGTTGTCCGAAGAATCCTCTCACACTCGTCATCTGTAAACACCTCACGAAGGATCTCGACATCCCATTCTTGACTTCCCGGGATAAAGAAATCATTGACCACCATGTCCTCAAACGACGGAGGTGGCGAAGCATTAATAACAAAAGAGGAATCGTCATCTATCCAAGCATCTCCCCAAAACAAAACACTCTTGCCATCCCCTATTTTCCACCTTGTCCCTCTTCTAACAAGCCCTTGTACCGAATGAATTCCTCGCCATGTGTAACTCGGGTTGTTTATGTTTTTTTAAGTTGCACAAATTTTAATTTTAGTCCTCCGCTTATTTTATATTAAAATTTGTCGAAAAGTGGATCAAATTTAGTTTTTTTGTCCTTTTAACCAGTTAAACGAAATAAAAATAAATTTGTCAATTAACTTTAACTGATAAAAGAATGAAAAAGTTGGTTTTGATCAATTTCACATACTATTTTCAAAATAGAAAGAATTGAGGATTAAAAATCAAAATTGGTGAAAGTTAAATGACAAAAAACACCTTTACCCAATTTTTAAACATCAATAAGTTGAATTTTCAACAAGACGTGTCCTATGTGGACTTTGGACCCCAACTAATTGATAAATACAAAAGAGAAAGGACAAAGTGTAAACCATTTTAACAATGCAACTGGTTTTATATTTTGTTTAAATATATTTATGGTACAAAATATGTCATTAAAAAGGTGCTAGTTTGATAACATTAGTTGTTTCATTAAAATGTATTAGTTGTTTTACTATAAAGCAAGGGTGTAGAAATCGAAAATCGATAGTCGGGCGAATTCAGGCTGCCTAAATCGCCTACGCAAGGACTAGTCGGTCCAAAAATTTTTGCTTTCATCTAAATGAGTTTTATCTATTACTTATCGATATCTTATAACAAATATACACTCCAATATTGATAAACGAATTCATTATTCAACCACCTAAATCAAGAAAACAATTCAAACCTCTTTTCTTAGATCTATTATCCATTACAGAACATGAGAAAATTAATTTGACAGCAAAAAACTCTAAAGAATTTTGTACTTTGAAATCTCAGTATAGTGGAAACGATCAACCTTTACATTATCATTAATTTATTCAAAGAACAAAGACTTTCATTATCAAATAATACCTTAGTGTCGGGCCATTTTAGGCAGACTCGCAGCGAGCAAATGACGGCGATGATAGCGATCTTCTCTCAATTTGAATTTTGACGAGTTTTGTTCTATTAGTCGTGTTTTATTTATTTTTAATTAATAATTGAAACATTGTCTTCTCTCGACAAATAAAAATAGAAATTAAGATGCCCGTCTACCACTGACTTGGTCGCCTAGACTGCGCTTAGTTTTTCACAAATTCGTATAGACAAGTCGATCGATTTCTACATCATTTTTATAAAGTGATAATTGCAACCCAAATGTTTAGTAAAACTTTTTTAAATAAGATTATCTCAGGGAGAAAAAAATGATGAATTTAACCACACTTGGCATTCCTCACTATTTAAAAATATATTTAATAAACTTGGAAATTAAATACTTTTCACTTGATTTTTTTTTAACACAAGAAATGCCTAAGCACAAGAATGACAAACGTCGAAAGCAGACTAACCACAAAAGACTGGTTCAACCCAACAAGACGGACTCTCAAAATCGCGAGAGTTCCGAGCAAGAGCATGTGCCACAGAATTGGCATTACGACTAACCCATCTAACTTCAAAATCCGACTTCTGACGAAGAATAGCTTTACTAGCAGCAATAAGATCCCCAAAGATTGTGGGATCCAAGGCTTCCGTTTCAGGACAGTTTACCGCATCCCGGATACGTTGGGCATCCGTCTCAACCACCACGATATAATTTTTTACGTCGTTCGCAAAAGTAGGAGCTAGGGTTTCTCCGTTAGGTTGGGATTTTGTTAGGGTTTTTGGCCCCGAAATTTGTTTTCGCCTCGTTCGATGGCAGTTTTTCTTTGTTTTCTCTTTGTTTTCTATTCATTTTCTTCTCTCCTTCGGTGTTTTTTGGTCTTCTCTATGGTTCCTTTTTTTTTCGGTGTTTCTTCTGTGCGGCATTTTCTTGTTGTTTTGGTGTTTTCTTCGTGTCGTGTTTGTGTCTAGGGTTTTCCTGCGTTCTTTTCTTTTTACGGTTGATTAACGTGTTTTTGCTATCTTTCTGTGGTCTTTGTTTGCAGGCTTCGATTCGTCATCTGCTCATATTCAGGGACTTGTGAAACGTCTGAATGTCTGAAGGGTTTCCACAGGGGGGAGGATGGTATGGAGGTACTAGACTTGGGATCGATGTTAGGGGGTACGATGTCCAGGCCAAAGACGATGTGCCTGGTTGGGAAACTGTGTTCGAGTAAGGGGCCGAATATTTTTGCTCTATCAGAGGTGATGAAGAAGGTTTTCCGCCCCAAAGGAAAGCTTAGGGATTGGGGTAATGGTTTGCAGATTTTCACTTTCAAGTTGGTGGAGGATCGGGATTGGGTCGTGAGAAATCAGCCGTGGCACTTTGATGGAGCCCTATTTGCGATCCGTCCATTGTTAGGGTCTGAACAACTATCAACGATTACCCTAACGAGAGCATCATCTTGGGTTAGGGCTTATGATCTGCCATTGGATGCCCATAATGATATTATTAACAAGTCTGTGGCGAAAAGGGTGGGGATTCTGGAATGCTATGAGAAGCCAAACGATCTTGATCCGGGGCCATTCTTGCGTTTTAAGGTGGATATTGATATCACTAAGTCATTTGTGAAGGGCATAAACTGTCGATTTGCAGATGATATGGCATGGATACCTCTTAAGTACGAATCCTTGCCTACCTACTGCTTTTGTTGTGGCGTCATTAGTCATTTCTTTAGGAGTTGCCCATATTATGATCGGGAAATAGTGATGTGGATCCCGATGAACTGTCGTTCTCTTTGGCGGAGTTGAAAGCGATGCCGGTGAAACGGGTGAAGCCTGCTGAAATTGTAGTGGTGAAAGGTATGCATTGTTGGAATATAGAGGCACATATACACGTAATACATGCACAACGGAATTAAACAGTTCTCCGACAACAAACATATAATTGCATAAATGATTACGAATAATCATAACAAGAACTCTTACAGTAATTCGTAGACAGATTTCTCAACTATGGTATCCACGTAATCCCCGTTCATAGACTTGCACAGATTTGCCACTGTTGAATCCCAAGATGAATTTGCTAGGAAAATTTTAACTCTAGATTTTATGGAGAAAATATGAACAACTGTTTTTATGGATTCCCAAGAGCTCATATATATAGGAGAGGTCCAGCTTAAATCTTAAGCTAACCTGACTAGGAAATAAAATCTCTAATCTTTATTTAAATAAATCTCTTAGATTTATTTTCCACATATAAAATCTCTACGGGTTTAAATTCCATATATGTCAAATCTCTACGATTTGTTTCCATATATATTAAATCCTACAATAATATTCCATATATTATTATTGGGAATTCTTATTTAATTAAATCCAATTTAATTAAACATTAATAATAATTAATTCTAAATTAATTCATTATTAATTAATTCTCCATAAATTAAATATTAAATCTAATTTAACATTTAATCAACCAACTATAATCCGTAAAAGGGAACTACTTGTTGTGTGACCCATAGGCCCTCATAAATTGAGTGATTAGTCAAACTAACGGTCTTAATTGAACCCTAGACAATAAATCAGACATTCTCAATATATGAGGTACGTTGCGAGAAACGTGCAACTACCTGTAACTGAAACATAGGCTATTGTGATTTTCTCCTTTCATTCACGAATATTCGATTAGTCTTGAACATGATGAAGTGTATATCCAAATAACTTAATCAATTTATCTCTAATCACTAATTGATCACTCGTGTCACACTTGGCCACAAAGTCCAAGTTGACGTGCATTGGCCAATAACTTTGATCCAATTATGATGAGAAGATGAGTATTCTCTCTAAATTCACTTTGAGGAATGAATCATTTTCTTGACTCAACTACCACTCACATGCACTTCGTGATGAACTCAATCCAAGCTGTATCTACCCATGGAAGGGTGCAAGCGTTGGTCATGATCAAAGTTCATCACTCCACACATGTCGTGCGTATTGACCTCAAGTCAAAGGAGTATCGCATCACTCCCACTAACCGAGACACCCGTAGACACATATAGTGGAACTACATCAAACGGTTTCTCGGATGGGTATACCAATACCCTCTAAGGTATTTGTGCATCCATCATGAGATACTTAGTATCTCGTAGTAAGTGAGATCTTACTACACTCTCTAAGAGTATGATGCAGATCGAACACCAATCTCCATTTCATCATCAATATCCCATTCTTGATGATCCTTGATCGGGGCTATTTGAGAATCATGCTTAAGTCATCTGAGTTCTCACAACCTCAATGACAGTAATGACTCATGGGAACACAGATAAGAACAAATGCAAACAATCAAACATAATATTCTAATAAGTGCAAAGCCATATATTTAATATTAAATAAATAATAATATTGAACCAACATTGAATATTATCTTAGTATTATGTCCATACAAAGGATTGTCTCTAGGACACTAACACTAACATGCAGTGACATGGCCTCGGCTTCTGAGCCAATCTTAAATGCTCAACCTAACCCTAACCTTTCCAAACAAAACCCCAAACCTCAGCATATCACACAAACCCATATATTACACCCAAGGACGGACCCAGGAATTTCACTGAGGGGGGCCAATTTATAACATAGCGTGGCTAAATGCACTTTCGAATGGAATAAATATTTGTATATTAACGGAGTGAATACATTTATATGTATATTTAAAATGTGAATTATACATATTTCTTTCTCTATTTTGCTACCCCTTTCTCGCCTAAAGATCAACATTTTATTTATAGAGTGTTGATTTTTACAATTATTAGTAATAGTGGTGTAACGGTGAACATGATGCACATAATACTTTGTCTAAAGGAGACAAACACTCGTATGAGACGGTTTTATACATGAGATAGGATACAACCTAACACAAATAACACCCATCATTTTAAAATATTAAAGCGTTAATACATAATTTATGCTCCATTTTACTATGAGACCGTCTCACACAGGTGTGTCTTAAGTATATATATGTTCAAGTGGGCCAGGGGGGGCCAGTGACCCCCTTGGCCCCAATGTGCATTCGTCCTTGAGAACACCCATCACCCATATCCCCGCCGCCCACCTCCAGTTCCCATAAATCCTATAACCTCTCTCGCCCGTACCCCATTACTAAACAAACAACTCCTGGACTCCCTCACTATTACACCTCCAACCTTATCCCTAACCGAGATTCCAGCTGCATTGCCTGCTTCTGTCCACAAGTCTGCTACCTTACCCGATGAGACAGTGAGGTCTGATGTTGTTCACGGGCTAGAGGGTTAACCCAAAATTGGACTCATGGTTCCTGCTTCGACTGGCCGACAGCCCAGGAGATGGAAGAGTGAGGCTAGAATAAGAAATGTTATGATGGTGGGGGGGAGACCGATAGTGGTCAGTTGGGGCTTCTGGGTAAGAGATGGGTGGACTTGGAGGAAGAAGGTGAATTGCATGTGGATATGGGAAAGAAACAAAAAGTTAACACAATTGTTGAATCGACGGAGGTTGCATGGTGGATGCAACCCCGGCGGGGTCAATGAGTTGCATTGGATGGAACTGTCGAGGGCTTGGGAACCCTCGAAAAGTTCCTACACTAAAGAAAGAATTTCTTTCTAAAGCTCCCGAGTTCGTCTTTCTCTGTGAGACAAAATTGTTCCATGGTGAATTGGTGGGTGTTGCGAGGAACTTGGGGTTTGATAACTGTTTTGGGGTGGATTGTGGGGTGAGTGTTAGGTGGGTAGATTTGGTGGTTTAGGTTTGTTATGGAAAAGGGATTGTGAGGTGGATGTGGTTTCTTACTCGAAGAATCACATAGATTCGGTAGTTGGGTGTGAGGAGGGGCCGTGGAGATTTACTGGCGTGTATGGGTTTCCGGAGGCTGGAAATAAATGTAGGACTTGGAGTTTGATAGAGTATCTTAGGGATGTGGAGTCTCTTCCGTGGATGTGCATGGGGGATTTCAATGAGGTCCTTTATGGGCATGAGAAGAGTAGAGGTTTTCCGGCGCACGTGGTTCGGATGATGGATTTTAGAGAGTGTTTGGATAGATGTGGCCTGAGAGACTTGGGGTTTGTGGGGTATGATTTTACATGGTCAAAAAAGCAGTCGGGGGAGGGTAATATTCAGGAAAGATTAGATAGAATGGTGGCGTCGGACTCTTGGTCGGCTCATTTTCCACATGCTCGGGTGACCCATATGACACGGTTACTATGTGACCATTGTCCCTTATTGGTGGAGTTAAAGGTGGTGGAGCGTAGACGTGTTGGGGATTATACTGAAAAGTATGCTTTTTACTTTGTATAATCAAAACTGAATTTTCACACTTATTTACTGAAATAAATTGTTTATCACTGATGCTTTAAATATGATTGAATGTTATATATATTTACTGCATAACTGTTCAATAATTCGTACGTGTTACACTGTAGTTAATTTAGTGATACCGGATCACAGAAGATTAAATTAACGGTCCCTTGTAACTAAAAAAGTACGCCATTCACGACCTAGATGGAAATGAACAACCATCACGAAAAGGTTGAGGTGTAAAGGCTCGATTGGTTTGTCTTGACCAAGAGATTACACTAATGCATGACCGATCTTGTTGAATAGGACCTCTGAGGAGGATAAATTCTTTGAATCGAACATGGAAGAATTAGACCTCAGTGGTTCGTTGTTTCTTAACCTTCGATCCCCCGAAATAGGATCACGTGGGATCAGTAACTATTGCTTTGACTTATCATGGGTAGCGAATCGTAGAGAGATTCAATAACGTATTTTATCTTGGGCAATATTATTGGTCACATGTGATTCTAAGATTTAATACGAAGAATCGTGCAAAAACGCTTGTTTTGATTTGCCCCTCGGGAGGTTCATAAGCTTTATCATACCAAATCTTGCAAGTGGAATTTGTTTTCGGTATGGATAATAATGTTGAACCGTTCTCGACCAAGGACAAAAGATATTAATTAACGGAAAGCTATTTCAAAGGGCTTGAATTAATTAATGGGCTAGATGATCTTAAACACGAAATAATGACCGGAGCCATATTGATTTGTAATATGGGTTAAGATGGATAGTGCAATATTAATTATGTAGTGGGATTAATTAATATTTATGGGCTTGAATTATATTGTGGCTCAATATTAGATATTCAAGATCCATTAGAAGGTCCAATCTTAATTCTCCTAAAGGCCCCCGAGTAGCCCAACATATAGTCCAATAACCTAAAAGGTGATTAAAATAAAATAAATATTGTTGCTTATATTTCCTCATTAAATTAGAAAATTATGAATAAAAAGGAGAAAGATTTTCTTTGAATTTTGTTATGGAATGAAGATATGTATTCTTGGAATACAAGATTATCTCATTAAATTCAAGAAATCTCCCACTTGGTTATTCATTAAGAGATTTTCAAATTTTTGGAAAATAGAGGGCAAGAAAGATTTTCTTGATTTTCTTGAAAAGATATTATGGAAGATATGTATTTCTTGAAATACAAGAATATCTCATAAATTCAAGAAGATCCAAATCTTGGATTCTTGCACCTTAGATTTTTTTCGAAAATTCTCCATAATAGAGAGGTGGATTTTTGTGGAATATTTTAATTATGGGAAAGAGAATATATGGGATATATTCAAGATTTCTTGGTGACCAAGAAAAGTCTTATCCCACATTGAAAAATTCCCAAAATTTCGTGCTCCTCCTATCCTATAAATAGGGGATGATTAGTTCATTCCCAAGTACAATTCCATGTGCTGGAAATATTAGCAAATCCACATAAGTGGTGCAACAAAGTTTATTTTTTCCTTTTGTTAATTGTTAGAGTATCCTTCCACCGGATTGTCGAGCAAAGGGCTAAGGGAATACTTGGGAAGTCCTTTTGGTTAGTCCGTCCGACCAAAGCCAACATTGCCATCCCGAGAGGTACGTTCACGTAAACCCGTAGATTCCGCATGCGTAGGTTTTACGTGGCTTTTTATATGCATGATATGTTGTTTCAATTGTTATTTGAATTAATATAGGCTTAATTCATGCTAGTAATAATTAATGAATTAAATTTGTATTTAAATATTCACCCGAATAGATCTGCATGAATCATTCCCCAACAATCGTATCGAGCGGTGTTTTGGGCTCAATTTTTAAATTGTAATTTAATTCGTGAACATTAAATTTGAAATTGGATAGTAGAATCATTAGATGCTTTTTGCGGTATCCAATTGTCATGGATTTTAATGTTTTATTTTGCATGCATATAAACCGTGGTTTTTTAATTGATTCGTTTCGGATTTGTTTTGCCTCGTGACAAAATCCACGAGTAGACTAGGATTTGTTTGATTTGATCAATGTAATAGACTAGTCTAGATCTAGGTTTATTTATTTTTTGTAAATAAATTGTAACCGGATCGGGAACGAAAGAGATGAAGAATTAAAGGACGAAATCGAAGCGAAGCGTGGTATGCTACGGGCACGCATGGGCGAGGCGCGGGCGAGGGCAGGCGGGCAAGGGCGAGAGAAGACAGCGGCGCGCTTCCAAGGCCTGCTCGAGGGGGCGATGAGACGGCGGCCGCTACAGACGGGCGCAATGGAGACGCGAAGGGGCGCCGAGGTCGCGGCGTAGGCGGAGGGAGGCAACACGGGGATGACGACGCTGACGCTGGGTGCCGCCGAGAGATCGCCGACTTTTCCGAAACATCGCTAAGGCGGAAGCCGAGGCGCCAAGGGCGGTGTCCGCCAGCGGTGCCGAGGTCGCCTAGGTTGCCCCCAGCAAGTGGCGGGCCGGATGCGGGCGTGCATCATTGTGAAGCCTGGCGTGGCGATTTCGAGACAAGTATTTTTTCGAGACGAACGAGTGGGAGAAATTCGAGACGCGTTGTTTCTTCAAGATCAAGCCAAGAAAAATCAAACCATGACAATTGGATAATTTGTGCCCAATATGTTTATTTTTTCGTTATGCTTGATTTATTTGTGTTATCTTATGCTTTATTTAATTTGTTTAAATGTGTTTGCATGAGGGTTGCCAAATTGAAAAATCTCAACTTCAAAATTACTAAGTATGTTTAAATAATTAATTGACAATTTTATTTAGGATAATAAAATTGAATTAATTTTTGACCTCCATGATTTATTTATTTGTGAATTCTTTTGGAGAAATTCCCCAACGGGACGGTCAAAAGATAGCTTTCACATGAATGAATTCCAAACGGATGATTGTGGGTTATTACTAGTGGTATTTATGACCCTCCCAACGAGGCTCGATCAAAGCTTAAATAGTAAATCGTATTTAATCATGGTTATTACTTAGGTATAAAATTGATATGCATATACTTCTCCAAGTCCCTGTCAATTTATATTGGTCAAAGTGGAAGCCAACTATTAATCTGGATATTAAGGGTTTGTAATCGTTTCTTGTTTGTAACCCGCTTGAATGTGTTTAAATAATGACCCACCCAACGTGGCTTATTTAAACTGCTTTTGAGATGTTATGATGCATTGTTCATATTTTTTTTTGAGATTTTAAAATATGATGAAATGTGATCGAACCTTGTGATATACTTGTGTTATCAGATATAGTTTTTTATTTCGCCAAAGATGTCGTTAACTTTTAATCCATGTTATTATACTTAAAAGTCAATACAATATGTATGGAAACTATATTGATTGGAAAATTATAATTGTCCTAATCGCACAAAAAGCACAAGTGGATTTTGACACACAAAAAATCGATGAGCCAACCGACGAGTCAAAACACGCGGGACTCGTCGAGATCACCTTCTTGAGAGATGATGTCATTGAAAATGGTGGAGGAAAAACCCGTAAGGGATTACGTCCTCAAAATAGATGGCCCATCCGAACAAACTTGAGATTCTCGAGTGCAGATTATGATGGAGACTCGGATGAATTTGGTACTTCATTCTCCGCCTGAAAGGTTTTTGAGCATTTTGGCCTCATTAGCTAATTTGTTGCAAACTTTTGGACTCGGCAGAAATGATGATAAGGCACCAAACTCAAGCTTTTGTTAGTGGTCCGTCTTCATCTTCTAGGCCAAGGGTAGGCAAGATAAAGAAGAGGACCAAAGGCCATAAGCAATAAAACTCAATGTTGCCAAGGGCAATGGTAAGATGAGGAATGCTCGTTGAGTCAAGGAAAATCCAAAGAGGAAGTGCTTAAGGTTTGTGGTGAGAGAGGACAATGGAGGTTTTGCTGTTCCAACCCCAAAAGGGACGGAAAGAAAGGTAATTCTCACACACTAGTTGTTGAAACTTGTTTAGAGGCATATACTTCTCATTCGTGGGTGGTTGATACGAGATCCACTAATCATGTTGGCTTCACGGGTTCTAAATGATCCCAAGAACTTAGTGGGGAGTGAGATCCTCATCACATCGGGCAACGTTATACGATAGTAGAAGACATTGCAATTCTACGTGAAGTGGCGAGATATTGCAATGCTACGATAGTAACGATTATTGCAATACTACGCAAGTAGCAAACATTGCAATGCTACATGAGTAGCGAAGCATAAAGAAGGGGAGAAGTGCACCTATCTTTTGAAGATAAAGTTTTTTTTGAGATTATCTTTATGTTCCCGGTTTTAGAAAAGAATTCACTTTCGGTTTCTAAAATTCGATTAAAGGACACTAAGTTTCTTCTAATAAGAATGACATCATTTTTGAAATGATGAGTGTAATTACAGGACGTTGATAGAAAATCTCTATACAATTAATTGTGCACACCACTCATTTTAAATGCATCCTATAACACATCAACTGTTTTCCGATAAAAAAGAAAGCATGAACGAAATACTTCTTTGGCATCTAAGATTAGATCATATAAATCCAAAGAGGATCCAAAGGTTGGTGAAAGATGGTTCATTTGGAGCGTCTCCAAGTTGAATCGAATCCAACTCGCGAATCATGTTTGGAGGGTGATATGACCAAGATGGCATTTGGAGCCAAGGGAATGGGGCTAAAGAAGTGTTAGAGATCGTTCACATAGATGTCGTAGTTCAATGTCAACCAAAGCAAGAGGAGGTTATGAGTAATTTTATTGATGATTACTCAAGGTACATTTTCCTTATGAAGCATGAATCGAGACCTTTGAGAAATTCTAAGAATTTAAGGCTCAAGCAGAGAATCATATGGAAAAACGTATCAAGTCTCTACGATCCGATCGTGGAAGTGAATACCTCGGTGATGAGTTTTTGAACTACTTATCGATGAAGGGATTGTATCCCACCATCGCACCGGAACCCTCAACAAAAACGGGGATTGTAGAGAAGCAACATAATTTTTTTGGAAATGGTTAGATCAATGATGAGTTATACGGATCTTCCCGAAGTCGATTACGGGGTCATACCTTGAAAAAAAGAACTTACATTCTCGAACTTGGTGCTATCCAAATCGGTTCCCGTAACCCCAAAGAATTGTTGACCGCGCAAGTCTAGTAAGAGACACATGAGAACTTTGGGGTGTCAGGCCACGTGTTGGACAAGGAAACGGGTAAATTGGATCTCGATCGTAATTAAAGGTCATTTTGTAGGATACCCCAGGAAAAAAAGGGTGAATGTTCTATAGTTAGAAGATCAAAAGGTGGACATCCGCACCCACTTTAGATTTTGGAAGAAAACTATAGAACCAAAGAAAACCCAAAAGTGAGATTACCTTAAATGAGCTTAGAGGGCAAACCTCGGTCTGACATGCATACTTAGATGATATACTGTTTATACGTTTTCACAACCGGAGCCTCGTTATAGTGGGAGGGTTGTTTGACAGCCCGAGAGATTCATGGGAATAGGAGAGTCCTCGGACTTGATTCCCGGAATCAGACCCATGGACATATAACGAGGCACTCCAAGATATGGATCTGCATTCTTGGCAAACAAAGCAATGAAAGCCGAAGTGGGTTCTATGTTTTCATAATAGAGTGTAGGAGCTAGTCGAACCACTTAATGGGTCAAACCCATTAGATGCAAGTGGGTATATAAGAGGAAAAGATGATCGGACGGGAAGGTTGAAACCTTTTGAAGCAAGACTAATGGCGAAAGGTTATACTCAGAAAGAATGGGATCGATTATGTGGAAACTTTTTCGCCCATAGCCATGCTTAAGTCCATCCGTATTCTCTTATCGATTGCTGCGCATTTTCGACTTTGAATCTGGCAAATGGATATCAAGGCAAACTTTCCTTAACTAAGTCTTGATAAAGAGATCCATATGCAACAACCCCTAGTTTTCATTGAAACAGGCCAAGAACACCCAGTTTGTAAAAGCTCAAGAGGTCCATTTACGGACTCAAACAGGCATCCAGAACTTGGAACCAAAGTTTTGATCATATTATAAAGTCTTATGGGTTTTGATCAAAACGAGTTTGAAAGTTGTGTGTATAAAAAATGTCGAATCGCATTGGTATTCTTAGTACTGTACGTAGATCACATTGTGATCATCGGGAACGATGTGAAGGTGTGATCAGACGTAAGGGCATGGTTTTCAAAACAGTTTGATATGAAAGACTTAGGGAAAACCGGACACATCCTTGGGATCAAGATCACAAGAAAAGGATGGTCGGGTTATCGCAAGTTTCATACATGATTAACCGGTTTTGAAACAATTCAAAGATGCAAGATTCCAAGAATGGATTCGTACCTTTTCGGACTTGGAATCCATCTATCCAAGAAAATGTTCCCTAAGACCAAAAGGAGATAGATGACATGAAAGGTATTCCTTGTGCTTCGGTACCGCCTAAACCTTATGTATGCATTGTTGTGTATGAGACCAGGATATATGCTTTGCGTAGGCATGGTAGCAAGATATCGAGAGTAACTTCGGGAAAGTTTAATCGACGACGATTAAAAACATTCTGAAGTTTCGAAAAGAACTCGGGATAGAATGTTGATTTATCAGTCCGATACTCCAATCCCCATCGGCTACATGGACTCGGATTTCCAATCAAGTTTAGATTCCAGAAATTATCTGCCTCAGTTAGTGTGTTTCCATTTGGGAAGTGTAGCCATCAAATGGACGAGTGTGAAGCAGAAATGCATCACTGACTCAACCATGGGACTCGGGTAAGTAGTCGCTTTGGAAGAAGTTGAAAGAACCGATTGGGCTCTAGATCTTCTTAGTGGACTTGGATGGTGTTACGAATTTGTCTAGCAATATCCGCTAGGGCGATTATAAATTCAAGAGAACCAAGAGTCCACGAAGTCAAACAAACACATTAAAGGAAAGACATCTTATACGAGAAATCGTTAAGAGAGGAGATATAGATCATCTAAGGACAGCCTAGCAGATCCATTCACAAAGTGTCTGCCTCTGAATACATTCGAGAGACATGTGAGTGGAATGGGTGTCAAGACCGATTGCTAACTGCTTTGAGTATAAGTGGGAGAAATTATTAGGTTCGTGTAGGTGACATTAGATGTCACGGACTACTCGAGACGTGTTGTAGTATACTTAAAAGCGGACTTTGAGTATAAGTGGGAGATTGTTGGGGATTATCTTTGAAAAGTATGCTTTTTTTTACTTTGTATAATCAAACTCAATTTCCACACTTATTTCTTGAAATAAATTGTTTATCATCGATGCTTTAAATATGATTGAATGTTATATATATTTACCGCATAACTGCTCAATAATTCGTGACGTGTTCTCAGTAGTTAATTTAGTGATACCGGATCACGTAAGATTAAATTAACGGTCCTTTGTAACTAAAAAAGTACGCCATTCACGACCTAGATGGAAATGAACAACCATCGCGAAAGGTTGAGGTGTAAGGCTCGGGATTGGTTTGTCTTGACCAAGAGATTACACTAGTGTATGGTGATCTGTTGAATAGGACCTCACAGGAGGATAAATTCTTTGAACCGAACATGGAAGAATTAGACCTCGGTGGTTCGTTGTTTTAACCTTCATCCCCGGAAATAGGATCACGTGGGATCGAGAACTATTGCTTTGACTTATCATGGGTAGCGAATCGTAGAGAGATTCAATACGCATTTTATCTTGGGCAATATTATTGGTCACATGTGATTGCTAAGATTTAATACTTAAGAATCGTGTGCAAGTACGCTTGTTTGATTTGCCCCCTGGGAGGTTCATAAGCTTTATCATACCAAATCTTGCAAGTGGAATTTGTTTAGGTAGATGGATAATAATGTTGAACCGTTCTCGACCAAGGACAAAAGATATTAATTAACGGAAAGCTATTTTTGGCTTGAATTAATTAATGGGCTAGATGATCTTAAACACGGGAAATAATGACCAGGGAGCCATATTGACCGTAATATGGGTTAAGATGGATAGTGCAATATTAATTATGTAGTGGGATTAATTAATATTTATGGGCTTGAATTATATTGTGGCTCAATATTAGATATTCAAGATCCATTAGAAGGTCCAATCTTAATTCTCCTAAAGGCCCCCGAGTAGCCCAAACATATAGTCCAATAACCTAAAAAGGTGATTAAAATAAAATAAATATTGTTGCTTATATTTCCTCATTAAATTGAAAATTATGAATAAAAGAGGAGAAAGATTTTCTTTGAATTTTGTTATGGAATGAAGATATGTATTCTTGGAATACAAGATTATCTCATTAAATTCAAGAAATCTCCCCACTTGGTTATTCATTAAGAGATTTTCAAATTTTTGGAAAATAAAGGCAAGAAAGATTTTCTTGATTTTCTTGAAAATATATTATGGAAGATATGTATTTCTTGAAATACAAGAATATCTCATAAATTCAAGAAGATCCAAATCTTGGATTCTTGCACCTTAGATTTTTTTTCGAAAAATTCTCCATAATAGAGGAGGTGGATTTTTTGTGGAATATTTTAATTATGGGAAAGAGAATATATGGGATATATTCAAGATTTCTTGGTGACCAAGAAAAGTCTTATCCCACATTGAAAAATTCACAAAATTTCGTGCTCCTCCTATCCTATAAATAGGGGATGATTAGTTCATTCCCAAGTACAATTCCATGTCTTTGGAAATATTAGCAAATCCCATAATGTTGGTGCAACAAAGTTTATTTTTTCCTTTTGTTAATTGTTCGAGAGTATCCTTCCACCGGATTGTCGAGCAAGGGCTAAGGGAATACTTGGGAAGTCCTTTTGGTTAGTCCGTCCGACCAAAGCCAACCGCCATCCCGAGAGAGAATAACGTTCACGTAAACCCGTAGATTCCGCATGCGTAGGTTTTACGTGGCTTTTTATATGCATGATATGTTGTTGCAGTTGTTATTTGAATTAATATAGGATTAATTCATGCTAGTAATAATTAATGAATTAAATTTGTATTTAAATATTCACCCCGAATAGATCTGTGCGAATCATTCCCCAACAAGACGTAGGAGGGGAGGGGGGGGAGAAAGAGATGGGGCATAGGTTCCACTTTGAGACCTTATGACTTCAGGAGAAGAAATGTGAAGGAGTAGTTCGGGGGGCTTAGAAGGGGGCAGGATTAGTGGGGCCAATGGGGATTGTTTCGGATCGATATTGAGTGTTGTGGGGCAGCTCTAGCGTCATGGCATGGGATACATTTTGGGGACCTTTCGAAGCAGATTAACCTCTGTAAGGAAGAGTTGGATAGATTGCATAGAGCTTTTCAGACGGTGGAGGTGGTGCAGGCCTCGAGGGCTTTAGAGAATAAGACTGTTGCATTGTTGAGGAAAGAAGAGTTGTTTGTTGGGGTTATACTGAAAAGTATGCTTTTTACTTTGTATAACCAAACTGAATTTCTTATTTATTTACTGAAATAAATTATTTATCACTGTTGCACTAAATATGAATGAATGTTATATATATTTATTACAAACATGTTCGATAAGTAATTACGTATCACGTTGTAGTTAATTTGGTGATACCAGATCACAGAAGATCAAATTAACAGTCTCTCGTAGTTAAGTACAAATTCACAACCCAGATGGAAATGAACAATCCATCATGAAAGGTTGAAGTGTAAGGCTCAGATTGGCTTGTCTTGACCAAGAGATTACACTAGTGCATTATGATGCGCTGAATAAGACCTACAGGAGGATAAATTCTTCGGTACTGAATATAAAAGAATTAGACCTCAGTGGTTCGTTATTTCTTAATCTCCGTTCCTTAAATATGATCGTGTAAAATTAATAACTATTGTTTTGACTTATGATGGGAAGAGAATCCATGCGATTCGATACCTTATATCTAAGGCAATATTATTGATTACACGACGATTGCTAAGATTTAATACGGAGAATCGTGTGAAAGCACGTCTTGTTTGATTTGTCCCCTTGGTGGGCTCAGAATCTTTATCATACCAAATCTTGCAAGTGGAAATTTATTTTCGGTATGGATAATAATGTTGAGCTGTCTTACTCCAAGGACAAAGATATTAATTAATATAAAGTCTGTTTAGTGGCTTAATTAATTAATGGACTAAGATAATCTTAAACACGGGAAATAATGACCGGAAGCCATATTATTGTGAAGTCGTAATGTGGGTTAAGATGGATAGTTCTATATTAATTTTATAGTGTAATAAATTAATATTAATGGGCTTGAATAATATTTTGGCTAAATATTAAAGTTTCATAGCCCATTGGAGGTCCAATCTTAATTCTCCTAAAGGCCCCTCAAATAGTCCAAATTAAAGTCCAATTAATGAAAAGGAGAAGAAAATATTTTGCTTATTTTTCCTTAAAATTTTCGAAAAATATAAGTGTTGCGAGTCGTTTTATATGGAGAATATTATGTGGCTAATTCGATGACAACTCACAAACAAAATATGTACGTGTAAAATAAACTGTAAATAAGAGGAATTTGTTGACCCAGTTCGTCAAGAAATGACTACTCTGGGGGCGTTCCAAGCCAGGGATGTAGTATTTGCGAGTTTTACACGTACAATACATGATACATCTCATAAAGATGAATCGCTATGGATGAAGATGATTTGGAGAGTTGGTATATGAGTGCTAGGGATTTTTGTGTGCATGGATGAACTCTGGAATTTTTGTGAACCGTACCCCTCTGGGAAATTTCTGAACCTGTCTCTTGTTCTTTTTTCTTCTATTTATAGTACTTTGACAAGCATGAGCTGGTTTGGTAAGCATGAGTTGGAGACTTCGGGTCTTGCAAGAACTCATGTGATGCTGCCACGTTTCCAACTTCGTCTTCTAGATTGATCTTTGCATTTGCTTGTCTATAAGGCACTATTTTGATCGTCCAAATCAATCTTTTGCTCGACTGAATGCTTTGTTCGCCCCATTAAACCATATCAATTTTATGCCGGAATATTGTCCTCATCGAGCATACTGACCCCTCAGGTTGTCTGAGCCCTCAGGATGTCTGAGCCCTCAGGATGTCTGAGCCTTCAGGATGTCTGAGCATCGAGATACTGACCCCTCAGGTTGTCTGAGCCTTCAGGATGTCGAGCATCGAGCATCTTGACCCTCGGTTGTCGAGCCCTTAGGATCTTGAGCCTTCGGGATGTCGAGCATCGAGCATATCGACCCCTCGGGTTGTCGAGCGCCCGGGATGTCTGAGCATCGAGCATACTGACCCTGAGGTCACTTGACTCAGGCTATCTAATTTCTTCTTTGCTCGATCTGATCAGCACAACATATCTTCAGGATTATACTGTTTGCTCGGTAGGCTGGCGAACAAACTTGCTCGCTCGGTAAGTGGGGAGCATTCCTTTTTGCTCGGCGAGCTAGCGAACAAAACTCTCTTTAGTCGGCGAGCATACTCGCTTGGTTGACAAGTGGCGAGCTGGCGGACAAACTTGTTTGGTCGACAAGCCGCAAGCACACTTGTCCATCGAGCATGGTTATTTTAATAATTAAATATTACACGTGTCCTCCAACGTGTTCGATTAATACTGAGTAATTATATTGAACACAACAATACCCCCCAGCCGGGTTGATTTGTATTCATCATGGGGGCCCAGCTGTTATAATTTGATTGGGCCGTTGTGGGTGTCGTTTCCTCTTCTGTGCCGGATTTTCAAAATTAAACCCGGTATCTATAAATACCTCATTTTGCCGCCTCAATCTCTTTTCTTTCTTTTCCTCTTCTCTCTATCTTTGTCTTCAATCTCTTTTGCGTCTAAAACTTCCGGCAAGGGCTTCATCATTCGGCAAAGGATTTTATTCAGGTAATTATTGTATACTCTCTCTCATTCCGATTATGGCTTCTCGTTCAAACTCTTCTGCTTCAATAGAATCGGACCACCATAGTTTCTCCTCCCCCTCTTTCTGTACAATCCCCCGTAGCGACGCTAACGTGTCGGAGATGAATGTCTCGGGTTCAGGGTCTCGTTGGTAAGTTTGGCAGCCGTTTGCCAATCTTTCCTCCGATTCCGATGATGCCCTAAACGAATTAGATAGGGACTTAGCCCGTAGTAATTTTTTGGATGATTCGAGTGATGATTCTTTGCCCCAACCCCAAATTAGGTCTAGGGTTGTAGATAGTCTTGATGTGAATAGGAATGCTGATAATGTGAGGGAGGAATTCTTGATGGCTGTGAATATCGATGAGTCGAATGCGGGGGGGTTAGGCGGGTGAGCGTAACACGTAACTTGATATCCCTGTTGGTGTCCCTCATAGCCCAACATATAACGAGTATAATGCTCGTTATAATTTTGATTGGCCCAAACAACCTCATAGGAATAGGGTTGAGAATGAATACCTTGCGAGCAAAATTGCGAGCATAATCGATGTAGATATGCTCGCTCAGCTGTATAGGAATTATGAAACCCCCAAAGATGTTTTTTTTCTGGGCACCTGGTCCCAATGAGCGAGCAGACTAGCCCCCTGAGGGTTGTGTTGCTGTGAATTTGGACACGATGGAAGCGGGTCTTCAGTTTCCACTCCATCCGGCTATCACTCGTTTGCTCGTAGAATGGAACATTACCATTACACAGCTGAAGCCGAATGGGTGGCACATGATTATGAGCTTCTTGACTTTGTTCGGCAAAACGAAGCTCAGATATTATCCCCAAAGAAATTGAACTTCGATTGGTGCATTTGACCCGTCCAAAAAGGGCGAACATGGATGGCTGTTCATGCAGGCAAATGCTAAGTGAAAGATCATTGAGGATGTGCCGAACAAAATTAGTGATTAGAAGGAAAAATTCTGGTTCGTTGGGGGCGATTGGAAAAGCCCGGCTTCTGGAAGCGAACCAGATGCTCGTTTAGACATCCCCACTGATTTTGGGGTTTACCGAAGTAAGTATTTCTGTGTCTTTTGCTCTTCAACTTGAACTGATTTTAACTTATTCTTCATTTCGTGAATTCCATTCAAGGGACGGACAAAGAGACCAACGACGGCTATTTTAGCAGCGTCTGGCAAATCGATCTCGAGCCTCGCTCAGAACGATCTGTGAAGACTTCGAATACCGCCAATCAAAGGAAGAAAGGAGGCTTGTACGTGCCCCCTCACCATCTTGTTGTTGTTAATCCCGCTGGTAAGGATTGCTTTTTTTGCATTTGTATGTTTTGTACCTTTTGCTCGTTGTTTTTCTTTCTTGTATAATGAACTGTTTTGTCTATAGTTTTTCCTGCTGTTACTGTTGTCGTGAGTACATCCGAACATACTGAAATGGCTCGAAGAAAAAGACCTCAGGAGCTTGCTCGAATTCAAGCCGAGCGGGAGGCTCAGCGAGCAAATCGAGGAGAGCCCAAAGAGGTGAAGCAAGGCGAGCCGAGCAGACCAGATCGCCCCGTGGGAGTCGAACCGACCAAAGAGGACAACTCTTTTTCGCCGAGGGAGCTTTTAACAGCTCACTCCAAAAAGACCAAGGAGGAACCCGACGGGGCAAGCAACTGGGCTCAAACGAAAGCATCGATCTTTGTTAGGGAGACCCCATCTTAGGAAAGCGATCAGAATGGCCGCCTTTGTGGTCGGTCCGGTCACTCAAATAGTTGAAATGGAGGTTGGTACATCTTCTCCACCTCCTGCTGGACCCCGAACTTGGACCCCTTTGAACCCTGAGCTCCGGTCGCCCGAAGATAAATCATTTTTTGGGATGGGATCCGGCTCGGGTGAACAGGTACGTTTGTTCGCTTTATTCGAGTATTTGTTGTTTCATTGATTTTGGTCGCTTTTGTTATTTTTGTTTGCTCGGGTGTACATGCAGGTTGAGCAGATTGGCGCCTTTGATGCCCGAATTGAAAAATTACTACTGCTCGCCAAGTGTTCGCAAAGTTCCTGGCATTACCGAGCATGTTCAGAAGGCATGTGAGACTCCCATACGAGCATGGACTACCGAGCTTGAAGAGGCCACTAAGGGTCCAACACCTTTGGAAACTATGCGACTTGGCCTGGTACATCAGGGCCAATCTTTGGTTCTCCTCGAGAAAGCTTATGCTGAGTCCACCAATCTTCATGTCAACTACTTGGCTCTGATCAGAAGTTTTGAAGAGAAGGTGAACGAGCTAATCAAAACTCAGGATGAAGTGAGGTTGGCTCGGGACGATATCCCGGCCAAGCGAGATGCTCAGAAGGCTCAATAGGATGCTCGCCAAAGCTCGGGGAAGTTGCTTCGCCAAAGCAAGGGGAGGAGCTAAACCTTGCTCAGGAGGAGGTGGTTGGCATACGGAGAGTTCAGAATGAAATGAATGTCGAACTTCGTAAACTCCGAACTGACATTGAGGTCATGGAATGCGAGAAGAATTTGCTCGGCCAACAACTCATCATTGCTGAAGAGACCAACACTCGTTTGGGTCTCGAAAATTCAAGATTGCACAGTGAGGAGTATGTTGATTCCATGTCGAACTTTTCTTACATATGTGCCTTTTGCCGATGCCATCCGGTTCCGCTTCGCCACATTTCCTTTGGCGAACAAATTGCCCCGCTCATATCCAATTTTCAGCAGTACCTGATCGACAACCCCCCAGATCGCAACCTTCCGATGTCTGATTTGAGCGATCTGTGCGATTTCTCCAATCTTCTTAAAAGGATCAAGATTGATGATCCTATCCTGGATGAGGAAGATGGCTCGGATGCGGACATTGCTGATGTTGCTGATCAAACTCTCCGAGCCAGCCCGGGTTCGATCAGGTGCAGGACGAACAAAGGGGACCTCCTGAGATCGAGCAAAATGTACTTCCTGGCGAGCAGACCAGGCCTGACCATGCTGGAGGAGCCGTTCCTGAAGGGGCGGAGCAGATGGGGCAAGATTTGTTTGATACTTCGCTTCCGCCCACCCCCAACAACGAATTTGTTCCTTAGTGTAATTTTTGGTTTGCTGAACAATTGTTGTGTAATTTTTGTCTTCTTCTCTTTTTTGCTCGAACAATTTTGTTTGAACTTGTGTAATTTTTTGCCTTCTTCTCTTTTGTTCGAACAGCTTTGAATTTGAATTTGCTTATTGAACAATTTCCTCTAACCTGATCGTTGAGGATGAATGTTCTTGCTGATGAATGACTGATACTTGATACTCGTGTTGCTTGATGTTTGCCTTGCTTTCTAGTTTATGCCTCTTTTCTTCTGAATGAATTCGAACATTGTGTTTGCCTATGTCCCCTCCTGACTTCTTTCGTTTTGATTGTCTTATTGAGGTGCAATCGATTGATCGTCTTATTTAGGTGCGACCAGATGGGTTAACTTCATGCAACCCCCCCTTTCTTGGTTCGCGATTGTCTTATTTAGGCGCGATCACTTCGTACTCAGGCCATCTTATTTAGGTGCGACCCCGCACTCATCACTCGCTTTTTGCTTCGGGTATCCTGTAAGGCATTTAGTCTTTTTATGCATCGCGCACCCATTACTCGCTTTTTGTTTGGGTATCGAGAGTCTTAACTCGTTCATCGGTGAACATAGACTTGACTCGTTCGTCTTTTGTTAAAGGTCGTTTCGGCTTTTAGGTGCGACCTCTGATAGGCTTCAACTAGAAAATATTAACAAACAATATTTTTTTTGCAACATGTTGTATTCTATTACAACCTTTACATTTGAAGAAGATTGTCTATTACACAACTATAGACATCAGACTATAGTTTTGAATTTAAACCTTGTCTCGAGTAGACACGAGCTGGCCTCATCTTGTCCGTGGAATTGATGTTGACAAGCATGAGGCGCATCAGCCTGTCTACCCTTCTTTAAATAACATGCTCAGCGGCAAAGAAGAAGATAAGCGTTTGTCCCTCCCGGACAAGTTGTGATTACGCGCGACTGCGGACATGAGCATGTGGCGAGCACGCCTGCTATCCTATATCAGGCGCGAGCAAAATCCTCAGCTCGCACCATTTTGTCCCCTTCAGTAGATGCCTGAGCATCAGCATCCGCATGTTGATTCGTGAGGATACTACGACATCCCTCCCCTTCGGAGGAGATTTTGGGGATGCGTAGGGGACTAGTGATTTACTACTGCATAAGCAGTGAGTAACGTGGAGTGGCAACCATGACTCTGCCGAGCATCTTGAGTCAGAACAAGCGCCTTAACGTGCTCCTGAGTGTCATATGGGGTATAAAGCTCGTACTAGGACAGATGCTCGATTCAGCAGAATGATTGCTGAATCGAGTGCTGGATACTTCGTCTGGAGGCATACTGAACCAACTTTCTTCCGATAACTGTAGTATTTTTTCCTTTTATCTGTTTTTTCTCCACTTTCTTCAGCTATGAATATGCCTCTATTTATAGTACTATCCCAAACAGTCTTTGGCATAGCTAGTTGGTGTTGCGCTTCTGCTTTAACTCCTCCTTTTTGACATCCGTCGCTTTGAATCCTCCTTTTGACATCCTTAGGTTTTTGCCAGTTCTTATTCAAGGATTGACACGTCCCCTTTTTGGTTGCCACCACTTCTCAACTTGTTTTGACACGTATCTTCTATCTTTTAATAGTGTTAGCCAGAATTTTTTCTAGAAGATTTGTGTCGAACACGGTGTGTTCTTCCTTCATGACTGTCCTGCTCGTCTTAGCTGAATGGCTAGTTATGTTCGGCCAATTATGCTCGTTTCAGCTGTGTGGCTGATTATGTTCGGCCAGTTATGCTCGACATTACTGATAATATTTTTTTCAAATTTGACGCATTCCACGAGTAGGACAATGGGACTCCATTCAGGTCTTCCAAATCATATGCCCCATTTAACAAACGTTATGTAACTCTGAATGGACCTTCCCATGCTCGGCTGAACACACCACATGATATCCCCGTTGCTCGTCTTAAAACCAGCTCGCCCACATTGAACCTGCGTGTTCGGACTTTGGAGTTATAAAACTTTTCTGATCTCTTTTTGTACATGGCATTCTTGAAATCGGCCTCCGCCCTTCTTTCTTCTAACAGGTCTGCACTCAGGGCGAGCTCCTGGTCATTGATGTGCTCTCCAAAAGTCATTGTCTGATGACTCGGAATCTTGATTTCTGCGGGTATAACAGCTTCCGAACCAAATGCCAGGGCAAATGGGGTTTCCATGATTGATGTTCGAAAGTTGTTCGATAGGCCCATAATATTTGAGCAACTCTCAAATTATCCTCCCCTTGGAATTATCAAGTCTGGCCTTGAGGGTATGCTTGATAATTTTATTAACGACTTCAACTTGTCCGTTTGACTGGGGATAATACGGAGTTGAGTAATGCTTTTTTATGCCCCAGCGAGCACAATGTTGGCAAAATTCACTTCCATCGAATTGTTTGCCATTATCCGTTACTAGTGATTGGGGAAGCCCAAAACGACAAATGATATTTTTCCAAACAAAGTTCCACATTCTTTGTTCAGTGATTTTAACAATAGCTTCGGCTTCTGCCCATTTAGTATAGTAATCAACGGCAACTACAACAAATTTTACTCCCGACGTGCCAGTAGGAAATGGGCCGATCAAATCGATTCCCCATTTAGAAAATGGCCATGGGCTATAAACTGACACTAGTTCTTCTGGTGGGCTATGGATAAGTGGGGCATGTACCTGGTACTTGTGACACGTAGCGTAGTATCTGAAACGACTCTTTTTTTGAGGAATTCGGTCAAGAATAACCTTGTCTGATAATTTTATGTGCCAAGATGAGCCCACCTGTATGGTTTCCGCATACTCCATCATGAATCTACTCTAGAATTACATGACCCTCTTCAGGAGTAATACACTTCAGTGGAAGTGAGAAACCTCTTTTGTATAAATGCTCGTCTAAGATTGTATAACGAGCAGCTTGTAGTCTGAGGCGAGTAGCTTGTGCCTTACTCTCAGGGAGAAGTCCCTTTTGTAAGTAATTTAAAATTGGAGTCATCCAGGTTTCTTGCTCGCCTGTTATATGGGTGACCATAACTCTGGGAATTGATGGCGAACAAGTTGTGATGACCACAATGTCCGTTGTGTTCGTCACTCCTTCTGTTGTTGCCAGGCGTGCTAAGGCATCAGCGAACGAATTACCCAATCGTGGTAATTGTTCTATGTAAACTTGTTCGAATTGTTCAAGCAACTCATTTGCTAGTTGCTGATATTGTACCATTTGTTCGCCTCGGGCCTCGTACTCGCCTGTTACTTGGTATACGATTATCTGATAATCGCTGAAAATCATCAGCCTCTGAATTCCCATTGTCATAGCCATGTGTAACCCAGCGATCAAAGCTTCGTACTAGGCTTCATTATTTGTGGCTGGGAAATCAAAACGAATGGATGTTGTGAAAGTTTGTCGGGTTGGGCTGATGAGAACTACGCCTGCTCCGGCTCTTGAACTTGTTGATGAGCCATCTACATATATATGCCATGGTTGGTCGACAGCTCTTTCGGGCATTTGTGGATATGTCAACTCGACCATGAAATCGGCCATAGCCTGGCCCTTCATTGATGTTCGCGGGGCGAACGTAATGCCAAATTGGCCTAACTCCACCGCCCACTTGAGTAATCTGCCTGCAGTGTCTGGTCGGTGGAGGACTTGTCGCAATGGGAATGTAGTCAATACCTCGACTGAGTGATTGAAAAAGTATGGTCGCAATTTTCGAACACTCATTACGAGAGCATATGCGAGGTTTTCCAGTGGAGGGTACCAGAGCTCGGCTTCTTTGAGCACTTGGTTTACATAGTAAACGGGCAAGTGTGTCGTCCCCTCTGCCCGAATGAGCACAGCGTTAATTGCATGCTCGGATGCAGCAAGATACAGATAAAGTTGTTCACCTGGAACAGGCTTAGACAATGTTTGGGTATCTGCAAGGTATTGCTTTAATGACTCGAATGCGTTTTGGCAATACTCTGTCCACTGGAATTTCCCTTTCTTTAATGCATCAAAGAAAGGTTTGCATTTGTCCCCAGTTCTTGATATAAACCGGCTTATGGAAGCCAAACGTCCGGTTAACTTTTGGACCTCTTTCACACTCCTGGGGGCCAGCATGTCGAGCATGGCTTGAATCTTTGATGGGTTCGCTTCAATCCCCCGTTGACTGACCATATGTTCGAGGAATTTTCCCGAGTGAACCCCAAAGCTGCATTTCTTTGGATTTAGCTTCATGTTGTACTCCCTGAGAATATCAAACGTTTGTGCGAGGTGGGCGATGTGGTCTTCCTTGTGTTCGCTTTTTACCACAATATCATCAATATACACCTCTATTGTTCGGCCATTGTGTTCGTCGAACATTTTGTTCACCAAACATTGATATGTTGCTCTGGCATTCTTTAATCCGAATGGCATGCGTTGCCAACAATACATATTCTTTTCGCTGCAGAATGCCGTGTTCTTTTGATTGTCCGGATGCATGGGTATTTGGTGATAACCAGCAAAAGCATCCATGAAGGTCATGAGCTCATGGCCTGCTGTATTATCGACCAAATAATTGATATGCGGCATCGGAAAATTATCTTTCGGGCATGCCTTGTTTAAATCAGTGAAATCGATACATAGTCTCCAAGTTCCATTAGACTTGCGGACGAGCATAGGATTCGCAAGCCATCTTGGGCATTTTACTTCTCGAATCAATTTATTGTCGAGCAACTTTTTGATTTCACTATTCATAGCCGCATACTTCTCCGGACTGAACTTTCTGCGTTTCTGGATAACTGGAGTTTTTGTTGGATCAAGGTTGAGGGAGTGACATGCATGTTTAAGATCAATGCCAACCATGTCCTTGTGCGACCAAGCGAACACATCCAAGTTTACTTGAAGATATGCGATCATTTCTGTTCGGAATGGTTCCGGTAATTTCGAACCAATGAATACTTCTAATTCTGGTCTGTTCGGGTCGATATTGATAGACTCCAGTTGTTCGACAGGTGTTTCTCGCTTTCTTTTTTGTTTCCACCGAGGATCTTCGATTGACCCCCGGTGTTCGTCATCTACCTCCATAGGTTCAAAACCTACACGAGGTTCTAGGTCCGATAGCTCGCTTGGCGGATCAATATTCATTAGATCTGGGACATGAGTTACCATCCCGGATTCTCTGTTCGCGCATGGAGGTATGCTCGTCAAAGAGTATTTTAGCAACGTAATTGCTTGTTGGCTTGACTCTCCGATCTGCCATGTTTGCTCCATCATGTTTACGATATTTTGCTTTTCTGGTGCACATGATAGCAAACAATTTCGAGCTTTTTTCTGATAGCCTTTTACGCTACCCGTTCCATCTTGAGTTGGAAATTTAACACAATAATAATAAGTAGAATAGGTGGCTTTAAATTCCTGAATAAACGGGCGACCTAGGAACCCGTTATAGGTAGATGGAGCATCGACGATTACAAAATCTAGCATTCTAGTTCGTCGGATCTCCGGATTTAGAGTTGATTCTAACTCGACTCCTAACCTGATCATACCATAGGGTCGGGTTACAGATTCCCCAAAACCCATGATGGTGTGATCACATGGTTCTATATAGCTACTCAAGTCCCCAACTTGTTTCTCCATTTGGCGCAGAGTGTCGACGAACAAAATGTTCGTGATATGCTCCTAAGATCAACCAGAGGCGGTGCACCTTCGCCGAGAAGTCGAAAGTTAATCGATGGTTAGGGAGTCATTATGGGGGTGATTATACCGTCGAGATCGTCTTCCAAAAACATGATTTGGTGAGAGGGAGGCGTGCTAGCTGATGTGCTCGCCACCTTCACCTGATGAATGCTTTACATGGCATGCATCTCCATCTTCTTACGTCTGTTCGATAATGTCGGTGCTTGATAGCATCCACCCACTGGACCATAATCAGGACGTATCATGTGGATTTCTTGACTTTCTCGACCTCTACCCATAGTAGGAGCCCATCTTTTAGGTAATTCAGACCTCTTACGGGATTCTTCGGGATCACTGTCAGATGTTTGTTCGGCCTTTCACTTACCCCTACAATCTCTCGCTTTTTTTACGTTAGAGTCTCTTTCGTAGGCTTTTTTTAAGGAACTGGGTAAGACGATTCTCCTCGTATAACTTCCAAAGCTGACGAAGTAAATCGCGACAATCTTCTGTATTATGCTCGATGTACTCGTGATAATTATAATATTTAGAAGTGTTGGGAGATGAATTTAATAAAAGATATATGATTTTGATTAAGATCCCAAAACCCCTGAGTATGACATGTTCAGAATGATCTTGATAGTTGAGTCAGGATTCAGTTTTAGAGTATTCGGGATGTTATCTGCAAAATGTATAGTCAGCAGATATAGATCAGGATAGGTTCTGAAGACTCAAAAGAACTCAAGATATGTTCAAGAAACCGAAGTTTCAAAGATGAAACGGAAGTTTCAAGACTCGATGAGAAATCGAGAATCAAGACTCAGTGAGAAACTGAGTCACTGAGAATCTGAAGACTCAGGGAGAAACTGAGAATCTGAAGACTCAGTGTGAAACTGAGATATCAAGACTCAAGATGAAATCAAGAATCAAGACTCAAGATGTAAGACTAAAGACTAAAGACTGAAGATCAAGAATATCAAGGCATGAGAATTATCAAGACTCAAGAATATATTGAATGCTTCAAGATAAACCCGAATGTTCCGAGGCAATCAATATATCTATCCAAGGATGCAACATCGGAAGATCGTGATTCCTTAGATAATAGATATTTGCCAAGACATTCAAATGCAGACAAAAGGAACTAAGTCAGAGTGTTGTTAAGGTTATATCAACTCAGAGTTTGTAACCAAAGAGTCGTTGAAGGTGTCTACCATTAACTGGAGACTAAAGTCAAAAAGAGGAAGACAAAGATACCATGCACTATACATCGATAATCGACAAAGGATGTGTCAAAAAAAGATGTCAAGTACAAAGTTCCAGACTGCAAAAAGTGAAGACCGTCTACATGAAAGGCTATTGCCTAAAACGTGTTAAGGTGTTTCAAACCCTAAATATAGTCGTTCCTCACACACCATAAGAGGAAACTCACGAAGCTATCTCTCCAACGGATAGTTTTCAAGAGTAACCTTGGTGTATGCCTATAAATATCGGTGACCTCTACATTGTAAGGTTACGGGAAATTTATAAGCAACTCAAGAAGCTCAAACTTATTATCGCAAAGTTAAAGCACTCGAAAAACTTAGAATTTCCCCAAGTGCTTTTATATTGAAGAGAGCTCACTAAATTAAGCCTAGCTTGATAAGATATATCCGAAGCTTAGTCGAGATATCCTAGCCTTCAGATTGTGCTTCATTGTAAAGGATATCTCATCCTAGTTGAAACCAACCGAGAAACCCCAAACCCTTGAGAAGGTAGTTCGAGTGTGTTTGTTGGTGAGAAGAGTTGTAAAGAGTTAGTAAACCACGCGGAGTAGTCGAAAAAACTCAGAGGAGAAGTTAGTAAGCTCTGAGGTAGTAGAATCAAAAAGCTTGTTTGTGTTTGAGTAAGTAAACTACGGAGGTAGTCGGAAAAGCTCAAGGTCGGGTTGAGTAAGTAAACTACGCGGAGTAGTAGTAAAGCTCAGGCCGAAGTTGAGTAAGTAAACTACGCTAGGTAGTCGAAAAGCTCGAAGTGATTAGTGAATTTCTCCGAGGATCGAGAGAGTGGACGAGGGAGCTTGAGTCTCGAACCACTATAATTGATGTGTTGTTTATTGCTTTTCTATCTGGCTTAATCGTTGCATCACCGAAGTTTGAAAGCATATTTTCACCGATATTTCGGGTTGGAATCAATCCATTTGGAAGTTGCATGTAATTGAATCACAGCCTCAATCACTATTCCATTAAAGGAAGGTTTTCAAAGAAAGCTTAAAAGCAGTATAAACTAAAGTGCCAACCATTTCAAGACATCTCGAGTAGCTAGAACAGATAGTTACCAAACCGAACTTACTCTTCCGAGGGTTCAAGAAGTTAGATATCGATCCAAGCAACTCAGACTTCGATTGGGATTATCCGAGGTATCGAAAAACAATTTCAGATCACCGTCTCGAAGAGACTTTGACTCAGAGCGATCTCGCGGCTTCTCGTAACCTAATCTTGAGGATTATCGACCCAAGTGACCTCGAAGAAAAAAAAGTTTTAAAAACACCGAACGTGTATTCCCCCATACACGCGTGTAAGACTCGTTACGTTAGGGACCAACAAGTGGTATCGGAGCGGTGGTTCAACTTGACCACTCGCTTTGTTGACCAAAGTTTTATTTGCTAAAAATACTTGTGGTCTATCCGAAATCGATCTTATTTGGTCAATTTTTTTTCAAAAGCTCGGATAAAAATGTCTTCTAAAAACTTCCCATGTTCTCGGTGGAGAACTATGATTTATGGAGACTAAGAATGCAGCTCACCAGATTCTAAACATGAGCGTGATGTGGAGAGTGGTCTCTCAAGGACCATTCCAATTTCATTGTGGTGAATCCCGGAGGAACAGAAGATGAGAGAATTGATCTAGAGAAAGGAATTTCCTAAGTCTGATGACCAACTGACTCCTGAGGAGAGAAAGTTAGTCAATCTAGACTACATTGCTAAAGACACACTATACAGTACAATTGATGATGGTGTGATGGGAATGATCTCTCACTGCAATCTTCGCTAAAGAAATTTGGGATACACTATTTGTGAATGTGCGCGCACGATCATATCAAGGAAAACAAACTTTCAAATTGCAATAGGAAAGTTTGATAGTTTTGAAATGGAAGAAGGTGAATCAATTGAGAAATTGGAAGTCGATTCACTAGTATCATGAATGATCTAAATGCACTTGGAAAGAAATATCCTCAAAGAGAAATTGCATTGAAAATTCTTAGAGGTCTTTCTAAGAAATGGGATATACATGCAGTGGTGATTGAAAACACCAAGAATATTAATTCAATGCCCTATCAACAAGTCTTCTCTGAGCTGAAGGCCTATGAATTTGTAATTGATAAGAAATCCAAAAAGGTCACAAAGAAAAATGATTCATCATCTAAGAAGAATGTGGCTTTAAAAGCCAAAGATAAAACCTGTAAAACTAGAGAGTCTGAGAACCCCCATGCCAAAAATCAGGATGAGCTTGAGGAAAAGCTAGCACTGATGGTAAGGAGATTTGAAAGACTTAATAGTAGATTTGGAAAATACAAAAGCTATTACAGAACCACAGTGCGGAAGAAACCCGAGGGACGGATCAACTAAGAAGAAGAAGGACCGAAAGTCGAGGATCTTCATCCGAAAAAGAAGGACTCCAAGTCCAAAGAAGAAAGTGATCGAGGATGATGATACCAACAGATGCTATAATTGCTAAAAAGAAATGTCACTTCCAAAGATGATTGTCATTTGAGTGCTAAGGAGAGAAGAGAAAGGCAAGCTAAAAGAGACAAGAAGTTCTCTAGCAAAAAGGCCATGGTTGCAGAAGAAGAACACTCGAGGAGGATCTAGCTCTTTCAGATGAGATATTCTCGAGACAAATGAAAGTGATGACATTTGTCCGATGGCCATTGAGGAGGTAAACTCTTCTTTTTCGGGTTGTTGTTTTCTACACTAGCACAAGAGTTTTCAAATTCCAATCGAAAACAAATATTTTGACTCGATGGATTCTTTTTTGAGAATGGATGAAGGACTATGCTGCTTTTACAAGAATCGCTTAAATAGAACTCAAGAGCGAATAAGGAATCAAAGTTAAAAATCTAAAATGGAAAGACTTCTAGCAATATCAAATCACTTTCAATTAATTGGGAGCTATCTTGATGAATGGATGTTCTAAAAGTACAACTCTCGAGAGAAAGAGAAGTTGATAATGACCCTAACCTAAAAGCTAGAGAAATCCAATCAAGAGATTCAAAATAATCAGACTAAGTTCAATGACCTCTCCGAGAAGCATGAAACTCTACAGAATCTGTGGAGGATAGTGCACGTAATAGTTAACTCTATTGAATAATGCATCTAATGTAATAGATGAAATTGAGTTACCGAGAGATCCGCCACTATAAAAATGCGGATTGGGATACATTCCGGGGAACCTCACAAGGTCATCGAATCTTCGATCAAGTAGAAGACAATCTTTGTAAAACCAAAGGGCACCTACGCTCAAACTCAAGTAATGCCCAAGGTTGTAGACAAGGAAAAGGACCTATGGTCTCAAAGAAATCGAATGATCGTAGGGAAAACCCAAACCTCGGTGAAGGCTAGAAAAACCCGAGCACTTAGTTGGAAAATTTCAGGCAAGTACTTCAAAGCCTGAAAGTTAAGATTGCAAACTGAAAGGACCCACATGAACCATCGAGGAATCTTGAGGAAGAGAAACACTCACAGAGACATTCTCAATTGAAGAGACCAAGTCCTCAAGATATCTTGAAAGACCCAATTTCAAAAGATGCATAACCCGAACCCCACTTGCCTAAGGGTAAAGGTTATTCAACCCGAGTCAACAAAGATTTAGACCCCGCATGAAGCCAAAGCAAATGAATGAAGGCCGAACCAAAGAAAAATTCAAAAGCCCATGTTCATGCTAAAGCTAGCACACATACACGTAAAACCGCTAAGGCACCCAAGAGTAGTGAATGTGTATGTTGATGTTTATGGAAGACAAATTAGCCACTCTAAAGTGATTAGAGTTGTCAGCAGATTTGGATTCCAAAGGTACATCTAACCTTGTAGGACCCTACACAAATTGGGTACCTAAAAATTGATGATCTTTTTCGAGGGAAAAAAACGGCAATCGAAATGATTAAATATCACATGGCAATCGATGAAAGCAGAGATGAAAAAGCTCCTCGATGTATGGTATCTTCGACGGTGGATGTTCAAGACATACGACAGATTCAAGAAGATACTCAAAGGACTATGTTGAACAAAGAGGCCCACAGATCACTTTTTGGAGATAACTCCGCGGACGATCAAGGATATGGAACTTTGGAAATCGACTCGATTCATATCCATGGTGTTTCATATGTATTCGATTGAAGCATACAATTTGCTTTCAATAAGCCAATTATCCGATAAGGGTTTTAATGTTGAGTTCTCTAAGAACTTATGTTATGTGAAAGATGATACAACACAGAAAATATTACTGACTGGTACTAGAAAAGGAAATGTGTATCTTGTTGATTTGAGTTCAACTCCTAAAGATACATGTTTGGTTGCTAAAAGTTCCACAGATACCCGGTTGGTTATGGCATAAAAGAATGAATCACCGAATTTCAAAACCCTGAATAAGCTTTGCAAGATTAGCTCTTGTGAGAGGGTTGCTTTAATGAAGTGTTCAGTAAGGAACATATTTGTGATGCGTGCCAGAAAGAAAAACAAGTTAAATCATCATTTAAAAGCAAAGTAGAGGTTTCTACTTGATGAATACTTGATTCTTGATATGGATTTTTTGGTCCTATAACACCAAAGTGAGCACTAATGGCGGAAATACACATTGGTAGTAGTTGATGACTACTCAAGATATACTTTGGGTCATATTCTTACTCAAGAAGAAAGAGACTCGAATAAAGTTTGCCAATTCATCGAAAAGGCTCAAGATTGAGAAAAAATCGAGTGTGGTCAAAATCGATATGACAAAGGAACCGAATTTATAAATTATATCATATCGATTATTTTTACAAAGAAATGGAATTTCTCATGAAACATCACCGCAAGGACCCCTCAACAAAATGGTGTTCTTTGAAAGAAGGAACAGGACTACGAAAAGAAGTTCGCAAGGACAATGATAGCTAAAGTCGATATTCCTAAAAGATTTTGAAATAAGTCAACACCGTGATGCTACTCTCGTATCAGATCCATCTTGACTAAGAGTCAAGGCAAAACACCCTATGAGCTTTGGAATGAAAGGAAGCCTCTTGTTTTTTTTTTTTCGTGTGTTTGGTTGCAAAGTGTTTCATACACAATAATGGTAAAGATCATTGAAAATATTTGATAGTAAAGTTGATGAAGGAATATTCTTAGGATATTTCAAGTCAATAAAAGCTTTCGAGTTTACAACTTTAGGACTCTTATTGTGGAGGAAACACCTCATGTTGTTTTTGATGAATCTACTTGTGTTCGGAAGAAACAGAACATGACGCAGATGAACCGACCAAGAGGATCACCAGTTAAGCCCCGAAACAGAAAAGATAAATCATCCATCGAACTTGAAAAGAAGAAGTCACCACATCCTATGATTGGAGTGACTCAGATTTCGAATAAAGAAGTTCAGGATGGAACTCGAGGATGGTGAGACTCGGGAAAACCAACACTCTAAAGGTGACCAATCCGAACAGACACCGCCCGGGACTCGGGTATGTGATGCCAATGAAGATGTGGTCACCACCGAGGCAAATTTCGAATCTATCAACCAAAGGGGAACAAATGTCTCTCGCAATGTTCGAATAGAATTTCCCCTGAGGAAGATGATTCCCTTTCTCCTTCTCTGTTGTTCCCTGAGTTTACTAAATTAAATGAACCTAACATTTCAAATGTTGAGGATACTGTTGAAGGGGGAACATCAAGAAGGAAATGGTTAGATAGTCACCCTACAAGTCGATTGTGGGTGATCTAACCAAGGTGTTAAAAACAAGAAGGTTCCATGGTGAGAGTGCACTATTCTGGCCGCTTCCTATCGGAGAAAGTTAACTCCGCCGAGATTGGAGAAGTTCTACAAGATTCTCATCGATTCTTCTTTATGCAAGATGAAATTTGAATCAATTCTCAAGGAATGAAGTATGGGGAGCTAGTAGATAGACTGAAAAGGCACAATGTCATTGGAACCAAGTGGGTTTTTAAGAATAAAAGAGATGAAAACAACAACATTGTAAGAAACAAGGCAAGACTAGTTGCACAAGGTTATTCCCAAGAAGAAGGCTTGGATTATGATGAAACCTTTGCACATGTTGCAAGACTAGAAGCCATCACATTGTTTCTTGCATATCTTTTACATGAAGTTCGATCATCAAATGGATGTGAAAAGTGCATTTTTGAGCGGTGTGCTTAAAGAAGAGGTTTATGTGGAACAACCTCCCGGTTTCAAACAGAATGACCAAGTTTCTGTGCTCGTAAAAGCTTTGTATGGTCTCAAGCAAGCACCCAGAGCATGGTATGATACTCTTTATCGGTTTCTTCATCGACCATGGTTTTGTTAAAAGCGGATCATTGATAGAACTCGTTCGGGATAGAAGATGGGGAAGATATCCCATCGGGTTCGGGATATATGTTGATGACATCATTTTTTGGATCTCAAACCATCACCGTGTGAAAAGTTTTCAACACCGATGAAAGGCAAGTTTGAGATGTCAATGATGGGAGAGATGAATTTCTTTCTAGGTCTTCAAGTAAAACAATCAAAGGAAGGAATATTCATCAACGGTGCAAAGTACACCAGAGATCTAATTGTCAAATATGGTGTACAGATTGCAATGCGATTAGATTCCCCATGAATACTAACTACAAGATGGATCCCGATTCTCAAGGCAAATCAAATGAGTCATACCGATTATAGAGGAATCATTGGATCATTACTCTATCTCACGGCAAAGTAGGTAGGATATAACATTTGTTGTTGGGATATGTGCAAGATACCAAGCTAATCCTAAATTTAGTCACATGGAGGTCGCCAAAAATCTTCAAGTATCTTAAGGCACACGATGAATAGAGGATTATGGTATCGGTGATTATAACCTTGAATTAACCGGTTACTCAGATGTCGATTATGGGAGGTTGCAGGTGATGAAAGTCCACTACAGAACTTGTCAATTTCTAGGAAGTAAGTCGATATCTTGGTTTTGAAGAAGCAGACCTCAAGAGACAACCAAGATTGAAATTTTAAATACATGGTCTGCAGGAAGTTTGTTGTGCTCGATTCTTTAGCTCGCACAACAATTAAGGGATTATAAAGTTGTAGTAATGAAGTACTAATATTTTGTGACAATAATAGTGCCATTGCTATTTCACAAAATTCGGTATTGCACACCGGATGCAAGCATGTGGATATCGGACATCACTTCATCGGAGATCATGTCGAGAAAAAGGACATGAGGATGGAGAAAATTCATACCGATAAAAAGAATGATATCTTGACTAAACCTTCGGGTCAATCAAGATTTCGTGAACTTTCGGTTGAATTAGGGATGTTAGATTCAGTGTATAGAGTAAAATCGAAAAAATTGAAGATTTTCGGATGTATGAAGTTTTCGTAATTCTACCGAGAAGCTCGGGGATAAAATGGAAATCTTGAATCGAGTCTCGTGAAACTTAGATTTATCAAGGTCAAGATTTCGGTGTTATAATTGAACTCATTCAAGATCAAGATATTATCGACATTTTATCAAGGTCAAGATTAAAGAAGACCGATAGTAGAGAAATTAGTCCAAGAAGTAATGACTATGCAACTCATTTATTGCTTAAGTGAAACTCAAAGAATCATTTGCAATAAATACAAAACACCTAAGGAATGTTTTAAGGGATCGTTTGAAATTCAAGAAGGTCAACAGTCATTTAATGCTCTGTTACATTAATGACCAATGAGGATATTTTGGCGGCTTACTTTTCGGAGATCGTCTGTTTGTATACCCTATTAATCGGAGAATTAATCTCAACCATTGCTTTTCACCTAACCAGCGAGAATTCTCACGATCTCCAAACTATTTATACCCCAATAAGTCATTCAAGCCAAATTTTATCAAACCCTTCGTTCCCAAAATCCTCTGCGGAAAATCCCCTTTTGCCCAGAAAACCTAAACCCTAAATCTTCAATCTCTCAAATGGCTCCTACCATTTTCGATAAATTAGCCGAAACCAACAAACCCTGGTACGAGTTTGTTGTCTCGCTCGATAGTACAACCAATTCCAAACCAAAAGAGGAGGCTCTCCATATGATTCGATTGGCCAAACTCACTCATCTCGTCGCAAGCCGACCGGACCAAGAATATGCAAAAGAGGTAATCGAGTTCATCTCAGTTCCGAGGATAGATGAAGAGGATGGTATGCATTCTGAGATTACTGTATCACATTTAGAGCATTCGTCCAAATACATCGATTTTGAAAGGGAATTGTATATTATTCCGAAGAATTTAAATGATGTTTTTGAGCTCTGTGATAAAGGAGAGGATCCTCCTATGTATATGTTGGGTAGAGAGCAGGAGTATTTAGATAGGATTGCTAAGAATCCTGTGAAATTTGAGGCTACACTGCATAAGAGGCATTTGAAGCCACAATATAGAGTTTTGATGGATATTGTGAGCAAAAGCATCATGAGCCTTGCGGGGAGTTTTGAGCAGATCAGTACCCCGAAGCTCCGATTGATGGCGGCGATCGAGGCCTCACCCACCACTGACTTCAACTGGCTCAAATTCTTAATTCAGATGGTGAGTGAGCAAGCCAAAGTCTTCAAAAAGGTTGACGGGGCTATCACGATTAAAGGCAAGATCCACCATGCAACCAAAAATAGCTTATATTTTGGAGATGTGCGAGAGAGGAGGAGGATATCTTCGCCAATTCGACCCCCCATTCCCTAAGTCCAGTCTTCTTCAAGCCCATTGTTTGTGAAGAAACAGCCATCAAATGGAAGAAGAAAAGAAAGCAGAATCACCAAAAGTTGTCGCTGCTGAAGAGACCCAACAAACCCGGGGAAGGTTTTGTTGGAGGCAAAGACGAAAGGTGAGAAGTTGAAAAAGGTAAAATCCTCGCCCCTAAGCGCAGAAGATTGGTGGTTCTCACCGATGAAGATGGCAAGGATTCTGAAGAGATTCAACCCGAGGGCAAAACCGCCAGACCGCCATTGCAAGTTTTGGCTCAGTTATCTCTAAGGCACAAGAACGGATCGAGGAGCGGGTCTTTTCCGAGGTGCTTGAGACCTCACTCGGTTGCATAAAATTTCTCAGAAATTTTTAAAGGAACTCAGCCTCGAGAGATTCCTACCAAAGATGTGCTTACCAGACAAACAGAGCTAACTCGAGTCAATCTCGAGGACGCGCATACCAGCCCCGTAACCCACTCGATATAAACCGAGGACCGACCAAGACAACATTCAGATCTTTGTTGAGACTCGTGGAGCAATTTTATTCTTGATGAGCTTGAAAGTGATCTACTTTCGATCCTCACCGATGCTTCAACCGAATCGTAAAGCCCGAGATGGAAGAAGGGCTAAGTCGAAGAAGGCGAGTGTATGGAGCAAGGGGGAACGTTCATTTGATCACCCTCGAAGCTCAAACCATACCCCGATCCGCAAGATGTCTTCGATTAAGGTCGATTGTGTTCATCCTCAATCGACTCTTCCCGGAGATGCTTGATATTGCAGATTCAGAGTGTAAGATGGTGGAACGAGGAGATGACTTTTCCGACCGACTTCTCCGATTCAGGAAGACAAAGCTCGGGATGAAAAATGCCGATTTTGATGAATGGTTCAGAGGAAGATACCGAGAGGAGATTCATCAAGTTGGTGCCCCTAGCAAAGAGACAAATTTCAAGATGGTGACCAGCGGGGAGATGCTTTGAGGATCGCCTCGGATGGAGAAGGAACTTCGCGGCCGATCAACTGAAATCGGTCAACTCGATCGGTTAGCACTCTTCAGTACCTTTTCGCACTATTAACAATTATGCCAAAGTTCTTGAAAAGTTCTATCTTTAATTTGAATTGTCCGATGTATGTGATCGAGGCTCGATGGAGACCGGAGCTTAGATGATGGTTGAAGCTCGGGGATGATCAATCACCTGAATGCGTAGGTTCCCGAGATTGATCTCTCCCCGATGGAGAAACTTGAGAAGGTTGAGCCAATGATGAACAAGATTGCTCGATGGAAGAAACATTGGCCGCCCAAGCTCGGAAGATGGAGAATCTTAGTCACTCTTGAACCGGGTGCAAATCCAAAACACTCGACCTCGCCAGATGACCTCCATGGAAGATAAAATTTGAATGAAAAGTGGAGGGAGTCAAGGTCGAAATGAGTCTTTGGCCGAATCAAACAAAAGCACCGGAGAGAAGAACAGATTTAGAGGTGAAATCGCGTAGAGAAATGGAAGGGTCGATCAAATGTTGTTGAGGAAATGAGCTCAATGCTCATGACCAAGATGACATAGATGTTTAAAGTTTCTCTCGCCGCCGCTTTGCCCATCTCTCTGAAGAATTTTATGTGGCTAAGAACCACATCGTGAGGCCGGAGAGACTAACAAGATCGGTTAGCGAGAGGGCTTGTTGTGAGCAAAGAGCAATATCACACGGACAAAGACTTCCAGACTTCTTCCAAATTACGGTGCAAGAAGGGAAAATGAAGGTGAAGACTTCATGAAGTTATTGGCACGTACTTTGGAGAAAAAGGCACAGAAAGAAGCTGAAATGTATAACCTATCCAAAGCCTTGAATGAAGTCGGCTCTATCGATAAACCGAAGTTCGCCAGTGGAGAAGCCTATCTACACTCGAAGTTTCGAGAAAACCATGCTTGATGTTGCAAGAGAGAAACCGAAAGTGTTAGAACTAAGGTTGGAACAAATTTCAGCATTTGAATTGTTTATGAAGAGGAAAGCCTTGGGCATTGTTCAACTTCAGAGGAGAGCAAAGCGTCGCGAAGGCTTCTAAGCCAATCCAGAGAAAGTTGATTCTGGATGATGAAGGAACTGAAGAATATGAGTCTCAACCGCAGAAGAAAGTCTTCAATATGAAGAATGCTCTGAAGACACTCCAGATAGAACAGACTAAGAAAGCAGCTGCTTCAGTCTCAGGCGTGCCTGTGATCAGGAAGAAGACTGAAGAAGAGCTGAAGCGAAGGAGTGGATTCAAAAAAAAAGTTTTGAGCAAAAGGAGAGAGACATCAAAAAATCTTTGAAATGGCCACACGTTGATAAATGGATGCCTATCAAACTCAATGATATGTGGGAAGAGGTCAAGAGAACCTTCTGGTTCTATTATGATGTGCTCAGGGAGTGGAGAGGGGAAAGCTCATATCAGAATGAAGCGTTCATTGAATATCTCCTAACCTTCTATCCAAAATATCTCCAAAGTTGGATGGACTTAGCAGATGAAGGAAAGGTACAGATAGTAGCCCCTGGTCCATATTCCTACCCTCCTCCAAGACTTGGTAATGGCTTGGTGAATGAGAAGGCCATTACTCAAGAAATTGCTCAAGATATCTTTGTCGGTTGGTTTGACAGAAAAAATCCGGATATCATTAAGGAAAGAAATGAACCAAGAAGATGTATTTCGGAATGTTCAACCCGGAGGTGTGGTGGTGATGAAGTTGAAGAAAAAAACAAAGAAAGAGCGAAGACCCAAGAGCCAAATCAAGATCAAGACTCAGAAGATTCCTGTAATCTTTAAAAAAAAATTATCTTTTTGATTTTGTTGATAAGACTCATTGTAATCTGTAATGGTATACAAATCATCAATGAAAACTTATCATTTATGCTCAAAAGATAATATCTCATTATCTTATTTACATGTCTTTTATATTTGATATGCTGAATGAATGTCTCTGAATTAATTGTTTAAGTATTTGGTGATGAACTATTTAAGAAGATTCATTACTGAAGAAATTGTTAATTGTTGGGAGACTCTCTGAAATTGTTGGGAGATTCTCTATTTCAGGAAATTGTTGGGAGACATAATCAATCTTGTAATAGAATAAACTGAAACCTGAGTATAGGTTATATGTTTGTAACAAGATAGGTTTTGGCATCATCAAAAAGGGGAAAATTGTTGGGAGATGAATTTAATAAAAGATATATGATTTTGATTAAGATCCCAAAACCCCCGAAAGTATGACATGTTCGAGAATGATCTTGATAGTTGAGTCGAGATTCGGTTTTAGAGTATTCGGGATGTTATACGCAAAATGTATAGTCGCCAGATATAGATCGGGATAGGTTACAAAGACAAAAGAACTCAAGATATGTTTTCAAGAATGAAGTTTCGAAGATGAAACTGAAGTTTCAAGACTCATGGAGAAATCGAGAATCAAGACTCAATTGAGAAATCGAGAATCAAGACTCGGTGAGACACCGAGAATCAAGACTCAAATGAGAAACCGAGAATCAAGACTCGCAGAAACCGAGAATCAAGAAGACTCGGAGAAATCGAGAATCAAGACTCAAAGCCAGGAAACCGAGATATCAAGACTCAAGATGAAATCAAGAATCAAGACTCAAAACGCAAGACTAAAGACTAAAGACTGAAGATCAAGAATACTGAAGGCACAAGAATTATCAAGACTCAAGAATATATCAATGCTCAAGATAAACCCGAATGTTCCGAGGCAATCAATATATCTATCCAAGGATGTAATATCGGAGAAGATCGCGATTCCTTAGATAATAGATATTTGCCAAGACATTCAAATGCGCAAAAGGAACTAAGTTAGAGTGTTGTTAAGGTTATATCAACTCGTAGTTTGTAACCAAAAGAGTTGTTGAGGTGTCTACCTTTAACCGGAGACTAAAGTCAAAAGAGGAAGACAACATCATGCACATACCGATAATCGACAAAAATGACAAATGTGGTCAAAAAGATGTCAGAAGTACAAAGTTCCAGACTGCAAAAAGTGAAGACCGGCTACATGAAAGGCTATTGCCTAAAACTTGTTAAGGTGTTTCAAACCCTAAATATAGCCGTAGTTTCCTCACACACCATAAGAGGAAACTCACGAAGTTTATCTCTCCAACGGATAGTTTTCAAGAGTAACCTTGGTGTATGCCTATAAATACCGGGTGACCCTCTACATTGTAAGGTTACGGAAATTTATAAGCAACTCAAGAAGCTCAAACTTAATATCGAAAGTTAAAGCACTCGAAAAACTTAGAATTTCCCAAGTGCTTTTATATTGAAAGAGCTCACTAAACTAAGCCTAGCTTGATAAGATATATCCGAAGCTTAGTCGAGATATCCTAGCCTTTGCATTGTGCTTCATTGTAAAGGATATCTCATCCTAGTTGAAACCAACCGAGAGAAACCCCAAACCCTTGAGAAGGTAGTTGGAGTGTGTTTGTTGGTGAGAAGAGTTGTAAAGAGTTAGTAAACCACGCGGAGTAGTTAGAAAACTCTAGAGGAGAAGTTAGTAAGCTACAGAGGTAGTCTGAAAGCTTGTTTGTGTTTGAGTAAGTAAACTACGGAGGTAGTTAGAAAGCTCAAGGTCAGGTTGAGTAAGTAAACTACGTGGAGTAGTCAGAAAGCTCAGTAGAGTTGAGTAAGTAAACTACGCGAGGTAGTCAGAAAGCTCATAAGTGATTAGTGAATTTCTCTGAGGATCAGAGAGAGTGGACGTAGGAGCTTGAGTCTCTGAACCACTATAATTGTTGTGTATTTTATTGCTTTCTCTATCTGTGCTTAACTGTTGCATCACTGAGTTTGAAAGCATATTTTCACCGATATTTCGGTTGGAATCAATCATTTCGAAGTTGCATGTAATTGAATCACGGCCTAATCACTATTCCATTAAAGGAAGGTTTTCAAAGAAAGCTTAAAACGAGTATAAACTAAAGGGCCAACCATTACGCACATCCGAGTAAATTTAGAACAGAGATAGTTACCAAACCGAACTTACTCTTCCGAGGGTTCGATTAAGTTAGAATATCTCGATCCAAACAACTCGGGATCTCTCAAACTTCGAGGACTTCGGTTGGGATTATCGAGGTATCTAAAAGCGATTTCGGGATCATTGTCTCGATGAGACTTTGACTCAGAGCGATCTGCGTGCTTCTCGTAACCTAATCTTGAGGATTATCCCGAAGTGACCTCAAGAAGAAAAAGTTTTAAAAACACCTGAACACGTGTATTCCCCCATACACGTGTAAGACTCATTTGCCGGGACCAACAGAATCATTAGGCCGATTCTTGTCCATTATGATTCTTCGAGGCCTATCCAACATGTCCCGATCTTTGATTTGATTGAAAATTATTTCTGCTGAAACGCTCAAAAGACTTCAGAGGGGCGTTTATACGCTCTTTCTTGAATGGTTTGAAAGACCACGGGGTTTATACCCCCTCATTCATCACTTTTTACCAAAAACTTTCTTTGTTGTTATTTCCCGACCTAATCGCGGATTGGGCGAAGCAGATCCTCGCGCCATTTATGATCTTGGTCGCTCGGGAATTTGGAATATGTGTTCGGCCAATCCTGATGCATGGCTTTCCACATATCTGTATTCAAGGTCAGGCCCCCGACCACCGTGAGGATCTTGGCATCCTCCTCAACTGGGGCTCCATCATACAAACATTTATCAAATCTTTCGATGTATGCTCGATCTGACTCACCCTTTAACTGAGAGAAATGTGTCAACCTTTGTTTTGGTGCTGGGCGAGCACACATGGATGAGAAATGGGACAGGAATTTCTGTCCCAACTGAGTGAAAGATGTGATAGACACCGCGGGCAAAGTAGAGAACCATCTATGTGCTCGATCATCCAAAGTCATGGGGAATGATCGGCCTTCGCGCCGCGTCGGTGGCTACGGCGCATCATAAAGTTCGAGTATTTCACGAGATGAACATGTGGGTCAGACTCAACATCGAACATGGGGATTGGTGGTCGGATCTTCGCCACTTTCTCTTGTATTTCAGCTGTCATGATCGCCAGTATTAGTGGTGAGCAAGGCATTGTGCTCGCCCGTGGAAGTCCTTTAGTTGTGGCCAGGTCGGCCTGTAAGCCTTTGATGGCTTTCTGCATTTCCACAAATTTTGTGGAACTGACTGACTTGGATCGGGGCTGTGTCCCATCATGAGGACCCAGTAGGTCATGCTCGTGATGGGGTAGTCCCCCTTTCCAAGTTTGTCCATGACTACCCAATCGATGATGGATAGACAATTTAGTTCCAGCTGATTTTTGTTCATGATGCGGATGATCATGAGGATCTGAGGGAGCAGGCATATTTATCGGTTGTTCCTTCCCGGAATCTTGTCGCCTATAATTGCCGATTCGTTCTTTGACGGAGAGTCTCAAACGTCCAAACGCTGATGGTCTGGACCCTTGAGGCTGCTCGTCATCCGACATATCATCGGCTTTTTTGTTGGCCCGCTTTGCAGCTTTCAATTTAACTTGCTCACTATCAGGTGTATGCGAGCGTCGATCATCATCATCCTAGAATTTTAATTTGGCCAACTCTTTCTCGGCCCTCTCTTTCTGTGCTCGTAGCAAGAAAGTGATGGCTTTTGTTGTGGCCGTCGGATCGTTGGCAATATCTTCAAGATTGATGGTTTCTCAAACTTTGATTTTTTGTGAGAGGTCGATGTTGAGCCTCTTTTCGATCGCGAGGTCGGTTTTTGTAAACCTCCGTCTGTGTATTCCTAGATTGAGGCATTATATTTCTTTTTACGTCTCTCGCCATCTCTGAGGATTGTGTATGGGTTGGATTTTTTGGTACCCTCCTTCTAGCGCCAATTTGTTGCGAGTCATTTTATATGGAGAATATTATGTGGCTAATTCAATGACAACTCACAAATAAAATGTGTACGTGTAAAATAAACTGTAAATAAGAGGAATTTGTTGACCCAGTTCGTCAAGAAATGACTACTCTAGGGGCGTTCCAAGCCAGGGATGTAGTATTTACCAGTTTTACACGTACAATACATGATACATCTCATAAAGATGAATCGCTATGGATGAAGATGATTTGGAGAGTTGGTATATGAGTGCTAGGAATTTTTGTGTGCATGGATGAACTCTGGAATTTTTGTGAACCTTACCCCTCTGGGAAATTTCTGAACTTGTCTCTTGTTCTTTTTTCTTCTATTTATAGTACTTTGACAAGCATGAGCTGGTTTGGTAAGCATGAATTTGGAGACTTGGTCTTGCAAGAACTCATGTGATCTTTGCCACGTTTCAAACCGTCTTCTAGATTGATCTTTGCATTTGCTTGTCTATAAGGCACTCTTTTGATCGTCCAAATCAATCTTTTGCTTGACTGAATGCTTTGTTCGCCCCATTAAACCATATCAATTTTATGCCGGAATATTGTCCTCATCGAGCATACCGACCCCTCGGGTTGTTCGAGCCTTGGGATGTCCGAGCATCGAGCATCTCTGACCCCTCGGGTTATCATCGAGCCCTCGGGATGTCTCTTAGGAGCCGAGCCCGGGATGTCGAGCATCGAAAGCATCTTGACCCCCTCGGGTTGTCACGAGCCTTCGAGGATGTTACAAGCATCGATCATGACCCCGAGGTCACTTTAACTCGTGCTATCTAATTTCTTCTTTGCTTTCGATCGATCAAAGACAACATATCTTGAATTATACATGTTTGTTTCGAGGGTGGCGTAACAAACTTGCTTGCTTTCGGTAAGTGGGGAGCATTCCTTTTTGCTTTCGGCGAGCAAAAGCTTAACAAAACTCTCTTTTAGTCATGAGCATACTCGCTTGGTTGACAAGTGGCGAGGTGCCGGACAAACTTGTTTGGTCGGCAAGCGGCGAGCACACTTGTCCATTGAGCATGGTTATTTTAATAGTTGAATATTACATGTGTCCTCCGACGTGTTCGATTAATACTGAGTAATTATATCGAACACAACAATGAGTAGGAGAGAGAAAAGATTTTCTTGATTTTCTTGGAAAGTTTTTTATGGAATAAGTATTCTTGAGATACAAGTTTATCCCATAAATTCAAGAAAAGTAAAAGATTTTATTTCTTCCCTATTTTATTGGATATTTTCGAAAATTGTGTGACAAGAAGGAGGAGAAGATTTTGTTGGGAGATATTTTGGAAAATAGAATATATTGGATATATTCTAGATTGTATCTTGAGGAAGAAGCAAGAAAATTTCCCAATGCCCAACTTGACCAAATTTTCGTCCCCCCCTAGTCCTATAAATAGGGGATGAATTTTTCATCCCCAATGCAATTTCATGTGTTGGGAAAATTAGAAATCCACAAAGGTGGTGGCAAATATTTTTATTTTCTCCTTTAAATTAAAATTGTTCGTTGAGAATCCTTCCATCGGATTACGTTCGTGGACGTGGGATATATTTGAGAAGGCACTTTGGGTTGATCCATCGTCTCAACGGTTGTCTCTACAAGAGGTATGTAATCTCGTAACTCCTAGATTTCGCATGCTTAGGATTTACGTGGATTACGTGTACGCATGTTGCTTATTTATTTGTTTAGTTATTATGTTGAATTGATTTAGGATTAATTCATGTTAGTAATTAATTGATTAATTTAAATATGTATTTAAATTCACCTCGAATAGATCCGGGCACCCCATATTTCACAACAGTGTTTTGGCTGCAGAGATCGATGGTGAGTTGGATGAGGGAGGGGGACAGGAATACACCTTTCTTTCATAGAATTGCTAGTGGGAGGAAGAGACGGAACATGATTGAGGAGATTGTGGATGGAAATGGGGTGGCCTGTTCGGAGGAAGAAGAGGTGCAGCGAATCTTTGTGGATTATTTTACGGGCATTTTCACGGCAAAGGAATCCCTGAATATGACAGAGGCGCTCGAAGTTGTGGAACAAAGGACTACGAATGAGATGTGCCACTCGTTATCCCTACCATTTACGGGGGAGGAGGTTAGGAAGGTATTTGCTGATGGTCCCAATTAGGAAACCCATGTGTGCGAAAAATACCATGTAATGCATATAAAGCAGGGGTGAGGGCAGAGTGATCCCAATTTTTTGCGTTTTAAGCTCATGTGTTGTGTTTTTCTTATAATCAAATGCATATGAGAAGTAAGAACATAAAGCAGTAAAGAACACATGGTTTTATAGTGGTTCGGAGTCCAACTCCTACATCCACTCTTCCCTATCACAAGGGGCACCAACTTAACCGACTTAACCGACTGGACTTAGTTTAACGTGTTAGTCCAACACCCAACAGATGTTTAGCGAGTTCACACTCAAACGGGACTTATCTCCCTCACGGGATCGCCTATAGATGTTTACCGAGTTCTCACTCAAACAGGACTTATCTCCCTCACGGGATTGCCTACCCTCCCTTTCGGGATTGCTAGATGTTTACTGAGTTCACACTCACCTACAAACTTATCCTACCAAACTTATTTGGGTAAGGTTTGTTTGGTTTCCAACTAGGTTGAGATTTTCCCTTACATTTGTTTAAATTTTAATCTTGGGATGGGAAAATCTTCTAAGCTTAGTATATTACATTTGTGCTTAGATCTAGGGTAGAACACTCTTGAATATATGCGTGTATTTCTTGCTCAGTGTTCTATGGTGGAAATGCTAGATGATTTAGCTATGTAGCTTCAATGGTGTTTTCACGCATTTCACACACTTCCACACTTTAGAATGAAGGAAGAACTTTGTATTTATAGTGTGGATTTGAATGTTACCGTTGGATGGAATCACATTCAAATCCACACTATTCTGTATAGCTTTTTTTGACTTTTTCGGGCTTGTTGTCTTCCTCTCCGTTGGTCCACGTCAATTTGAATCTAACATTTATATTCTTGATTTCTTTCGAGTCTCGGGATCTTGATTATATCGAGTCTTGAGTTTATATCGAGCCTTTAGGTTTATCTGAGCCTTCAGGTTATCTGAGCCTTCAGGTTATCTTGATTCAGCACTTTTCCTCAGCGGACCTTGTATGATCAGGCATAACCGACACTCGAGCTTCTCGAGTTCAAATTTCTTCGATCAGACATCGACCCTCGGATCACGTTGACTCGGTATCGATTTCTTCTTCGACGATCGATCGGACTCGACCGATCGGATCAAGACATCTTCAAGTCAACATATCGGGATATAGCATCGAGTTAGTACATCGAGGTTAGCATATCGGTTTATCATATCCGATCTCGATCACGTTTGATCTTGATCGATCCTAAATCCGCTTTCATCTTCGATGCGCAACCCTCTTTTGATTTCTTAATTTTAGCTTTTCTTCGCTTCGATTTTGCACAACTCACCGATTAACTCTTGAACTCATCTAACTTTCATCTCGATCTCGTCGACAAATCTCCGTCATGACCTCGTCGATCTCGATCATCTTCTTCCGATTTCGTGAGTTCCCCCTCAATTTGTTCTCTCGTTCCCCCTTAACTTGTTATCTGTAAGTTAGCTTGAATAACACAAGTTGATAATGTTTTGGCATAATTCATCAAAACTAAAATATCCCAACACTTGCACATATGCATCCTACTATGGCTCCGGGGCCGGTTGGTATGTCTGCTATCTTTTTTCAAAAATTCTGGGATGTTGTGGGTGAGTTTGTTATTCAGTCTGTTATTCGGGTTCTTAATGATAGGGCTGATCCGAGATGTTTCAATTATAACATACATCTCGTTGATCCCCAAAATTAAGAAACCATTACTTATGTCTGATTATCGTCCGATTAGCTTATGTAATGTCATTTTCAAAATTGTCACAAAAGCTATTGCTAACTGGATTAAAGTGTGTTTGCCTGATATCATTGATCCGTGTCAATCTGTCTTTGTTTGGGCATGTTGATTACGGATAACGCTCTGTTGGCTTTTGAGGTCTTTCATTATATGAAGAATAATAAGGCGGTTAATAGGGGGTCTTTTGCTTTTAAACTTGATATGAGTAAGGCCTATGATCGTGTTGAGTGGGATTTTCTTGAGGGAGTTATGTTGAAGGTGGGTTTGGAGGAGGGTCTTGTGGGTACTATGATGCGATGTGTTCGGTCTGTGACTTTCTCTATGCTTATTAATGGGGAAACTTCTGCTATGTTCACACCTACTAGGGGTCTCTGCCAAGGGGATCCGTTATCACCATATCTATTCTTGTTTTGCTTGCAGAGGCTCTTTCAGCTTTGATAAGGAGGGAGGTGGAGAGAGGGGTGTTGCATGGGGTGAGGATTTTTCGTAGGGCTCCTGTTGTTTTTAAATTGTTCTTTGCAGATGATACACTAATTTTTGGGAGGGCAACAAAGGAGGAGTTGACGAAAGTGAAGGAGATTCTGGAGTTATATGAGGGGGCATCGGGGCAAGCTATCAACCTGAACAAATCTGATATTATGTTCAGTGGTGGTGTGCCAGTGGCGTGGGGGTGGAGTTAGCTCGGGAGCTGGGGGTTAGACGGGTGGAACAACATGTTATTTATTTGGGGATCCCTGGAAGGGTGGGTCGATCACGAAGTGCGGGGTTTAGGGAATTGGTGAATAGGGTGACGAATAAGATAAAGGACTGGAAGAGTCGGGCATTATCTCAAGATGGGAAGTTGACCTTAGTTTGGTCGGTTGTTCAGTCGATTTCGAGGTATTTGATGACCTGCTTCAAAATTCTGGATAATATTATTCGGAAAATTGAAGGGGAAATTGTTTGGTTTCTGTGGGGGCAAAAGGAGGAGGAAAAGAGGATTCATTGGCTACGACGAGAGAAATTATGTTTACCGAAAAGTGAAAGGGGCCTTGGCATTCGCGATCTTACTGCGTTTAACAAGACTCTTTTAGCTAAACATGGGTGGAGATTGATACAAGATGACCATTCATTGCTAGAGCAGGTGCTCAAGGCCCGGTATTATCCATGGGGTTCTTTTATTTCTGTACATATGGGCTATGCATCGAGCTACACTTGGCAAAACATCTTGGAAGTAATGGAGGTGTTGATGGAAGGGTTAGGGTGGGTCGTTGGGGATGGCCGTGATATAAATGTTTGGAGGGACCCTTGGTTATTTGATGGAGCTACGCCGTGGATCGCTTCCGAGAGAGGAGGGGTGTGTGATCTTTTTATGAAGGGGGTTCGAGAATGGGATACGACAAAGCTAGAAGGGATATTTTCCGAGATTGAGATGGCGTTCATTAGCAAAATTCCTCTTGGTATGTTTAGTAGAGAGGATAAATTGGCATGGAGTTTACAAAAGATGGTGTGTATACAGCCAAGTCAGGATATTTTGATGTCCATGGGCGGGATAATGAGGCGGAAGATAGGCGGTGTTAGGCGAGAGTTTGGAAACTGAATGTAATACCCAAAATTTAACATTTCATGTGGAGGGTTGCATGGGATCGTGCCTACATGTATTAATCTTGTGAGCCATTTTGTGGATGTTTCTGCTTTCTGTAAACGTTGTGGAATTGATGTGGAAACAACCGAGCATGCATTGCGGGACTACGTTTGGACGAGAAAATATTGGGATGAGGTTGCTCATTTTCGGCCTCATGACATGAATGGTACGGTGGACGAATGGGTGATTCAGGTGATGAATACGGCATCGGAGGAGGAGATGGCGCTATTTGCTACGACAATGTGGTATATTTGGTATTGGAGAAATCAACTACAATTTTTGGATAAAGGAACAACAATCGAGAAACTTGGTCTGATGGTGGAAGTGCAACGAGTTTATTTTCTTCGCTCGACATAGAGCCGACGGCAAAACCAGGCACGACAAGAGGTGGCCATCTGGAAACCGCCACTGCATGGGGTGTTGAAGTTAAACTGCGACGCAGCGGAAGGCGAAATCTTAGAAAAAGTCTTGCCGATCATGGAGTTGTCTGGGATTATAATGGCCACGGTGTCTTCTGTTGAGAGGAGCAAGGCGTGGCGGACGTTGAGATGGTGGATAGGGGTGGGAATAAGCCAGGCTACCCTGACAGGGGCCTACGGCCCGGCCTACTAAAGCTCGGCTCGGCTCGGCTCGTTTAATAATCAAGTCAGGCATTTTTAAAACCATATTTACTTAAATAGGCCAGACTTGAGCTTTTTCGTAAGTCTTTTAAGCCCAATAGGCCGGCCCTATTTAATATTATATATATATAATTATAAATAATATATTAATAAAATACATAATATTTAATACTAATAACTAGTAGTAGTATATATCTAGAAAATGCAAGTAACAAAACACTGTAATTATTAACTTTTATAATGCTTTAAATATTTTAGCAACTATTCACTTATTATAATTTTGTTATTGTTTCTTGTGATTTGATGAAACACTTAGTATTTTTATTTGTACACTTAAAATTTTATAGGTGCGATTTTGAATTTTTTATAATGAATAGTAGTCATAATAAGGTTGTAACAAAAGTATATATTTTATACAAGCTTTTAAAAGACTTTCAGACTCGGCCTATTTAATAAAAAGGTCAGGCCTAGGCTCTTTAAAAAGCCTATAATAGATAACAGGTCAGACTTGGACCCAAAATTAAATACCAGACCCAGACTTTTTTATGTGAGACCTAGCTCGGCTCGACCTATTCCCACCCCTAATGGTGGAAGCCATGGCCGTTATGAAAGGTTTGCAGCTGGCACGGGATGAAGGAGTGTTGATTTGGTGGTGGAAACAGATGCCCAACTTGTGATTAAGGCGTTGCATGCACCGGGTTTAAGTTTGTCATATTTTGGCAATTTGATTCAGGACATTTTGAGACTTGTTGAGTGTTTTAATTCCATTTCTTTTATGTGGTCTAGACGCACGGACAATATGTTAGCCCATGGATTAGTTTTGTTTGGCCTTACTTGTGATGGACAAGTTTTTTCTTAAGCTATTCCTAAAGCTTTCGAGGATTCTGTATTGGCCGATTTGGGGCTTCTTCGTTTATTTATGATATCCGTTTTGTTTCAAAAAAAAAAGTTTAAAAAGTAAAATTAGTTTAAAATAAAATTAGAGAAACTAGTATTTTCACCAGTGCGATGCACGGTCAGAATATTTATGTACATATTTAATTAGTTAATAATCTATAAATATATAAAAAGTAATAGTGATAAAATTTTAAAATGCTTTCTTTGGGCAAGTGATGATGAAATTGCTAGGGGATATGTTCTTCATTTGCAGCGGATAGGAAGAATTATTTGTAGATAAAACATTTTTTTATTCTAAAAAATCATGCGCATGTTCTTTGGAAGAATAAAAATCATGTGCATGTTCTTTGGTATTGCAGCTGATATTTTTTAATATTTATAACTCTAGAAAGTCGTGTTGTTTTGTTATTGTAGCTTATATATTTTTAATTTTTTTTAGCGCATATATTTTTTTAATATTTATAACTCTAGAAAATCGTAATTTGTTATTGCAGCTGATATTTTTTTAATATTTATAACTCTAGAAAAGTGGTTGATGATATCTGCTGCAAATTTTGCCGGCACTCTGTTCATTAACTTTAATTCCGCCACTAATCAATTTTTAAAATTTGAATCTGAGACTCTTCAGTTTCCTTTAGATTTCAATAAATACTGGTAAATACTTCATTCAACCAATTATCTGTGATTTTGTTCCCATTAAAAGGTACAAATTACGCTCGACTAATTTATGTTCATTGTGTGAATTTAGGCTTCTTTTTATTTGGTTACTATATTTATATACTCTACCTAACATTCAATTTAATTATTCCTTCCACATAATTGCGGTATGTGAAATTGTGAATGGCTAACTCTTCAAGGTTGTCAAGGAGATTTCTCAAAAATGGATTAGATCTTGATGATGCAAACTCAATCAGTGTATGAAGAACCTGCATTCGGAAACAGAAGACATGCTCAAAATAAAGGTATGATAAAAAATAGTTCTACTAATTTTCAAGCAAGTGTATGTATGTAGCTGAAAATTTTATATAGGATATTTTGTTGTATTACTTAACATTAACAGTCTAGAGTGACTACTTCATGCATGTATGCAGATTGATGAAAATGTATGGAAGTTTTGGTTCCACGATGACCTAATTTATAAAACTGAGAAGTGATTCTCCCAAAGTACTGTCTCTGCTTTAAACTTAACTACTTGACATAATTTTCTTAGGTAAGTTGGGGAGGGGTGTTAAGGGACTTGAGCAAGCAGTCACTTTAAGGTTACTACCAACTTAGTTGAAATATCCAATTAATATGTGAACCAAATAATATATGCATGTTGTAAAACCTGAAGATAGTATAATAAATGTAACTTTATAAAACAGTGGCGCAGATAATTCGTAAATACTCAATAAATTGAACTGTTAGAAACCAACTGAAACATGTTAATCAAATAAATGGTTGCTTATTACCTTAAATACGATTACTTCCAGGTGAGGGGATAGGCGGGAACAACGAGGTATTTCACATCTGAATCAATAATAATATTGAATTAGGCTGATCACTAGAAAAAAGCAGCTGGATTCAATATAAAAGTCACACTCTAAGTCTTTACGAATTTAAAGATTCAAACAAGAAAAATATTACCAAATTATTTGAAAATTTCAACACTGCTTCAAAACATACATGGTAGCACATGGACACCCTCAGTAGTAGCAGAAATGACAAGCTCCACCTTTCCGGTACCCTTCAACAATCAATGTGAAGGCATAAATTAAATTTCAAAAGTTATTAAATTGAAAATCTATAAGCATGAAAAGAAGTTATTCAAAAGAATTTGAAATTTTATCAAATGCCAAGGAATATTATTACACTTCAAGTTCTGTGTATAATGGGGAGGATATTCAATAAGAGAAGTGGGAACGAAAAAAAGCATAACAAGCCACCAAGTTCTTAAAACCAATGGTATTTACAATTAAGACAAACACAACTACAAGACTCCTTACAGTTGAATTACACCTTAGAATGGCAAAACAAACTAGGTGTACCTATGTTTAAAATAGTAACTTGAACAGTCTCTTGAAAACTTGATTGGTAATTCAGCCACCACATAACATTATTTTAGACAAAAGAAATTCACCCAAGACAGGATAGTTTACCACGATTTGATCTTTCAACTTAAATGAATAATTACAAGATTAAATTATTTGTGAAGTGGCAAACCTGATAAACAAACAACCAGCATAAATTTATCTTCCACATGGAGAGAGAAACGACTGCAAAAAATCAGTGAACAAATAAAACAAAGTAATATCCACACCTTACAAGATGGGAATATAGTTGCCAAAGCAAAGAACTTTCCAGCTTCATCATCCAAGTTATTTGATCGAACACAAAGTGTATAACACATTTATCTGGTAGTGCATTCAAAAGGAAAGCCACCAAGAACTTTGTCTGAAGAAGAAAGAGAGACCTGTCAATTTATAAAGCAGTTTGTAAGAAATATGGGTATCTTTTTATAGTATGCAATCTATTAATCGCATGGCGTTGTTAAGGAACATTACATATATTTGAACAGAAATCACACAAAAATAGAATTGAGCAAGAAAATCAAATTAAAATGATGAACTATAAGAACCAGAGATTATATAACTACTACTGTAAGCATAAAACCAAAAAAAACCGAATAGTTGATAAAGCAAGAAAAAACAGAGTAGGAATGTGGTACTTAGTCAAGAAAAGAAAAGGCAAAAATCCAAGTGTGGATTCTCTCCCAAAAAAAGCAAAAAGTGATATATAACATTTCAATTATGACACAGTAAAGCACTAAAGCCAGCCAAGATTAAATTCTCAATATGCAGTCTACAATTATCCAAATTCCACACGAAAAATGATCAAATCAGAGGGGAAACAATTATAATTACTATGCTAAACACAATGAAAGGGAACTAAACAAGAAAAATCGTAATCGCAGAGTGAAATAAAATAGTACCGAAACAATAAAAACCATGGCTGATTCCGACAACCAAATTCTGCAGCCTCTGGAGTCGGGAATTGTGCTGAAGCTTCATCGATAAAGGAGAGTAGTTGTTGTGCTGGGGTCGGTTTCGAAAGACGACGAAGAAGCGGCGGACGGTGAAGAAAAAATGGTGGTTTGATCGGAATTTGAGGGTTTAGAAGGCGTCTTTGAGTTCTTTTACTTGGAAGACATTTTTTTGCACGGATGAAGTTGGACGGTTGAAATGTTGAGTTGCACACAAACCCGATCTGATAACAACAGATTGAGACGTTTTGAATTCAAAAGTAGATCACCATTTCAATTTTTGCAGATTCAGAAAAGATGATAGAAATGAAATAGGGTTTTTGTCTCATGGCAGAAATGAAGATTCAACTTCTATTAGTTTATTTGCAATTTAGTCCTTTTAGTTTTAGTTCAGTTACCATTTATTTTGGGTTTTTAATATATGGTAGTCCCATAATTTCTTGCATTCGGTTAAGCGAAATATTCTTTCCATGCCCCAAACTTGATTTTCACATTTCCGTTTTGGGCGTTCCATACTTGATTTTCATTTTTCTTAAATGGAAATACCTACTTTATCATTTTATCACATAAAATACTAATAAATAACTCTTTTTAACCCTAATTATCCATCTCTTTATCACTTTATCACATAAAATATTAATAAACAACTCTTTCTATCCCAACACTTTATCATTTTATCTTTTTTTTTTTAAACCCGAGCACACAGTAACGTGGAAATCAAGTTTGGGACGGAGAGTGTATAAGTTTATAACTATCTCATTTTTCTATGTCCTTCTCTCTCTCAACAATATTCATTCCCTCATTCCCCCCCCCTAAATCTTCATTTACAATTTTACATATTTTTAAGCAAAATTCCCATAAAATATTTACAATTAATCAAAGTTTTGCAAATTCTTATCATAATTAACTTTTTAGTTTTGGTAGATTGCGTCTAATAACATGTACACGTCTCTACCGCGTGTAGACTTGGCAATGGGGACGGAATTCTCATTTCGTGGGGATCGCTTCGATAGAAGTGAGGAATCCATAAAAATTCTCAAATGGGGACGGGATGGAAATTTTTCCCCAGAGAAGGTCGAGGTAAGGGATAGCATTCCCGCCTAGATTACAACCTGAATTTTATAATTTAAATTAATATATATATATATATAATTATATATACACATATATATAATTAAATAATATGTTTTAAAATTCTAAACCATAATCTTGAAATTATTGTTTACTAATATATATATTATTTATATTTTTTTGAGGAGGAGCTTGACATGGATGCACGTGAAACGGAGAATTGGAGTTGTTTAATTATGGGAGAGAATAAATGAGATAAACAATAAGTTTTTTTTTTTTATTTATGTTGTATGCTTAATTTTATATTTTGAATTTTTGTTGATGTTGAACTATTTTTTAATTTTTATTGATGTTGTTTAATTTGTATTTTTAATTTTTATATTCGTATTAAAATTGTGAAAATTAGATTTAAAAAAAAAAAGACGGTGATTAATCATGAGGGAAAAATTTATATTTTTTTGAATGGTTCAGGGGATTCCGTCCCAATTCATTGTGGGGACGGGGATAGATCCCCTGCCCGCCCGCCCATTGTCAAGCCTAGCGATATCTATTTTGCAGCACTATAAGTATAATTAAACGTCAATATAACTTATATATATATATATACGCAAGTATATCTTTAATAAATTAGAGTAAATAGATGTTTGCATTTTGCAGGTTCTTTTTTGCAAATAACAAAATTATTGTAGATTTAATTTTTTTTTATTATAATCATTTTGTTTTCAATAGTTAGTTTTCTAATTATTTATCTAAATTATTTTTGTCTTTTCAAATTAAATTTCAATATTTTATTGATATTTTTAATTGATATAGGCTTATTATTTAATTATTTGGTTAAAGGATAAAATTAATATATTGAGACATTAATTATTGTATTAAGTGAATAGAAATTTCTAAGATTATATGTATATCAGTAAGTTGTTTCTAAAAAAATTTGATATGAGGAAATATTTCAAATTTGTAATATGAATTTGTGTAGGTAGTTCATAGTTTGCTTTGTGCGTGCAATGTATATTTTAACCAATTTTTTTTTTTTTGGTCATTCAATTTATTAACATACTACAATTCGACGATATTATCCATATTAATGGAAGACGTGTATTAAAAAATCAGTAAATACATTTTTATAATTTTTATATTGCAACTAATACACTACAAAGACTAAATTAATGAATATAAATATATAAGAAAATCACTTAGAATAAAATAAGTCTAATACATCATTCTAAAATTTAAAACCGTGCATCGCACGGAAAAATACTAGTACCATATAAAAAACGAAGTCCATTAAAATGACATCATATAAATAAGAGTAGATTTCATGTGAATTTGAGTTCATGCATAACAATTAGTGTGAATATATAACAGTGATACTTGAAAAAATATAGTTCATCGTGAACTCGGGTTTATAAATTTTATCAATAGATAATTCAAAACTCTCTTGTAAAATTTGTTCATAGTATGAAATTGATATCATTACACTTATAAATTGATATCATTACTCTTATAAATTTGACAAATTCTTGTATGCACCGTTTGCACCAATTATATTCAGTTTTTTTTTTTTCGGTTCTTTTTTTTTTTCAAATAAACAAAATTAGTGGTTCATGGTTTTTCGAAGAATTTGATTTGATGTTTAAGGTGTAGAATTTAGGATTAATGGTTCATCCAAATTAAAATTTAATCCAATTGGCAATTGGTGCACACAAATCACTCTATAAATTAATATCAATATCAATATTAATTAATACTATAATAATAGTTTCATAGTAATACTATTTTTCAAATTTAAAAATTTTCAACTTTTTTATTGAAATATTTTTTATCGCGTGTTTTGATTTAGTCCTTATGTTTTTCAATTTAATTATTTAGTTGGTTAGCAAAAAGCGGATAAAATTTAATAAAATTGGCATCAACTTGAACATTAATTATTGTATTTAGTCATTATGTTTTCAATAGAAATAGCCAAAAGTTTTTATTTGTATATCAGTAAGTTGTTTCAATTTAGTCCGTAAAAAATTTGATTTAGTGAGGAAATCAATTTCAAAAGCAGCGTTTTTTGGGCGCGTGAATCCCCTAATTGTAGGTAGTTCATAGTTTGCATCGATTTTGTACGCCACATGTATATTTTGCCAATTAAAAAAATGAAAAAAATTTTAATCATTAAATAAAAATTTTTTTTTTCGGGATTCAATTTTATCTAAAATATTATCTCTTACGAGAATGGGGTTTTGAGTTTGGTGTAACATACTACAATTTGTTTAATATCAATCTTAAGGTTGGGAAAATCTCTCTAAATGGAAGACGTCGTGGGTTCTTAGATTGGGTTAAAAACTCTTTGAATATATTTGTATATTTTTATGGTTTTTGAGTATATATTGCAAGCATCGTTTGTTATATTCTCCACGATCCACACTTAATTTAATGAATATTTATAGTGTGGATTTGAAAATTCTGATTGGAATAAAATAAGTCAAATCCATACTATTCTTATAAGTTCCTTTGACTTTCGAAATTTGGTTAAAATTTGGATTCAACGGCTATATTCCTCGGTTTCCGGAACATTCGGGTTTTCTCTTAGTATTGATCTTATGCCTTCAAGATTCTCTGAGTCTCGTGTCTTGAGAATCTTGAGTCTTCATCTTGATTCTTGAGACGTTTCATCTTGAGTCTTGATTCTCGATTTCATTTGAGTCTTGTTCTCGATTTCCATTTGAGTCTTGCCAGTTTCATCTTTGAATCTTGATTAAATATGAGTTAAGGTTTCATATTGAAACTTCAATTTCTTGAAACTTCGAAAAGTCTTGAATCTAACTTGGTCTATATCTGCGACTATATACGGCAGAGATAACATCCCGAACACTCTAAAACCTGAATCGACTCATCTATCAAGATTATCCCGAACATGTCATCTTCGGGGTTTTGGGATCTAATCAAAATCTTTTTTTATTAAATTCATTTCCCAACAAATGGACATCATTGGGAGGGGAGCATGGGTGATTTTTTTTTGAGCGTTTGGGTTGGGTAAAGTTGCAGAGAGAGAGAGAAAAGGGGAGTGATTTATTTTTATTTTTATTTAATGATGTGTAATTTTATTTTTTTTTTCTTTTTTTTAATTGGCAAATACACACGTGGCGTCTACACGTATCCAAATCGATGCAAGTCGGCATTTTCCGTCGAAATTAGGGCGCTTGCAAAACCGCCCCAAAAAACGGCGTTTTTTGGTATTTGTGGTAGGTCTCCCGTTTTGGGACTAAATTGGCACAAATTTAAAACATCTGGGACTAAATTGAAACATGTCACGATACACACGTGGCGTGCCACTTGTTCAAGTCGATCTTGAATTGCAAAACACACCCAAAAATTAGCGTAAAATTTGGTCTCCGTACTTTGGGGACTAAATTCATCCAAATTAAAATTGGGACTAAATTGAAACATCGATACATAGCATTCATAAACAATGCGGTCGACTTTCTCCTATAAATTAATATCAATATCAATATTAATTAATACTATAATAATAGTTTCATAGTAATACTATTTTCTGACTAGGCGAGTACTGTTCAATATCTTCTGAATTTCCCAGTTATTTCTGTTTTTATATATTTATAGATTTATTAAAATCTATGAATTGACCATGGTGTTGCACATGTGAGCCTCTGGCTTCCGGTACAAAACTCCCAGATCGATCAAATTAGAATCACACTTGGATTTTGTGTCCAACTCAAAGAATTCTTCAAATTCGAAAACCCTAAACGATGCCTGAACATGAAAGCATGATTAGGGAGGAGGTGGAAGAAGAAGAGGAAGAAGCAATGGAAGTTAATAATAGGACTAATACAGAGGCGACGCTGTGCGCGGCGGCGAGTCGCCAGGAGAGGAGGAAGGCGGCGAAGAAGGAGAAGAGGAAGAAAAAGAGACAGGAAATGGCGGAGATGGAGCGCCGACTGGAGGAGGCTCGACTCAATGACCTCGAGGAGCAGATGAGGCTCCAAGCCGAGGAAGAGCAGGAAAAGTTGAGAGCGGAGAAAGAATTGAGAGAATTCGAGGAGAAAGAGAGGAAGATTCGACAAGAGTGGGAGACAAGACGAGCTCTGGAACAAAGGGATGAGGAGGAGAAGAAAAGACGAAGGGCTGAGGAAGAAGAGCTTCAATCGGAACGGAATCAGGTCCAAAATTACACTGTATTTGTACGCAATCTGTATTCATATATGAATTTTATTACAAGGACATCGTATAATGGACATCTACTGCACGTTAAGTTGATGAAAATGAATAGGCTTATGTGTTGGCACTTTGAATTGAATCTAATATATAATTGCTTACTTATTGAGAAACCACATGACTTGTATAATGATTTTTTGGGGGTGGCTGAAGCGGATAACACTTGATGTGGCTTAATGAGGAAGTGAAGTCAGATTAGAAGCAGATGAATATAATGCTGTCATATGCAGTAAAAATGATGTGCTTGTTAAAGCTTAATGGAGGGACTGAAGAAACAGTGGACTTTTGGCAATTTTCTATCTTAAAGATCATAATTGGGGATCGTCTTCTAATGGGAATTGACTTTTTTTTTTTGGATTTGATTTTATTCTTTTTATTGTGGGAAGCTGATGGAGTGTTTAAATCAGGAACTCTTTTTTACTTAGAATTGGGATTTTTTTCAAATTATTTTGTTCTTTTTCTTTGTTTGCAGGGAGTTGTGGTTTACTAATCAGTTATAGTGAATGTCCACTGTAATTTATAATTGGAACCATTCTTGTTATTGCTAGACTGTTACATTGTTTGGCAGTATCTCCATCTGCCCACATATGAATTTATTCATAGCATTTTATTAAAAGTCATACATGTTTACTAATACAGGTTGATGAAGTGGCTGAAGATGGATGGGAGTATGTGGAAGAAGGACCCCCTGAAATTATTTGGCAGGGCAATGAGATTATTGTAAAGAAGAAAAAAGTCAGGGTGAAAAAGAAAGATGCCGACCAACAATTTTTGAAAGAGGTTTCACTTTCTTTTTTTTACATTTGATCTTTCTGATGTTTACTATAGGCTTATGCTTGAAATTATTTATAATGTAGGATCCTAATAGGCCCACGTCGAACCCACTTCCTCCCCAGTCGGAAGTTTTTGCAGACTATAAAAATGCGCCTATTCTTTCAGCTCAAGAGCTTCTACAAAATGTTGCTCAAGAAACTCCAAACTTTGGTACAGAACAGGTATAGTTTTCTGTCCTATCTCTATTAAAGAGTAACAATTAGGTTAACTAGTTTCACTGTGCAACTGGTGCACATCCTATATTGTTAATGAAAACAACTAATATCGTTCAGTGAAAACAACTTAAACTGACCAACTAATACCATTTAAATATGCACTTGAGTTGCATGGTGCAACTGGTGCATATAAGTATTTTCCCATTTCAAATAGGTCTACCTTTGTGCAATTTTGTCATCAAAGTGTTGCTCATATCTTGAGAAAGTGCTGGTGATTTTATCCTGCGCCTCCTTCTCGGGATAAGTTATATTTCATCTCTTATTTATATGTTTGGCAGGATAAAGCTCATTGCCCTTTCCACCTCAAAACAGGGGCATGCAGATTTGGTTCACGTTGTAGCAGAATCCACTTCTATCCTGATAAATCCTGCACTTTTCTTATCAAGAACATGTACAATGGTCCTGGCCTAGCTTGGGAGCAAGATGAGGGTCTTGAGGTCTGTTAATGAGATCTTCATGAGACACTAGTATCCTGATCTTTATGCAATTCATGATTATATGCTTCTGGCAGGTTGCAGTTTACTTGAAACTATATCCTGACAAACCTTTACATGAATTTCACAATTTTTTTTGCATTATTTTAAAATTAAGAATATTTGAAGTTGCACTATTGTCTTTTAATTCTATGACAAAACATTATATGCAGTTATTTTCTATCATAAAAATGAATAGCTACACACATTATTTTTCATTTTTGGTCCTGTTTTATTTTTGAAATTCTGTCTTCTAGATAGAAGGATATCTATGATGCCATTTTTGTGTTAGAACATTGCTGAGCGATGTAGGAGAAAGAACTGTTTATAATTGAAATGCATATAAGCAAATAGACAATGAGAATAGTTGAAGATGACAATGCTGCCCATATACCTATATTAGTTCTTATTTCTCCGCATTTGCACATTTTTATTATTTTTTTATTTTTAAATAATGTCGTAGAACTTGGCATTTTATTTGGTTTCATTTATCATTGCTTGCTATCCTTTTACCCGTGGCAAACAATTTGCACAACATATTATTCAATATTCAAGACTTATAGTATTAAATATGTTATTGGTTCAGTTTTATTTGATTAAATCCGGATGACTATGTGAATTAGATGAATATTTCTGAACTTGTGGAGTTTCACCAAAATGAATATACATTGGTGTGTGTGAATATATGTCTACTCCACTATGACTACTACCAAGTACACCAAAATGTTTGAGATGTGTTCTTATTTGCTTGTAGTTTTATGTCTCAACTACATATAATTTTTTCCATTATGTCCTTTCTTATTTTAAACATCCTGGTCTGCTGTTTATGATATGTCAGTGTCACTGTGTTGATGTGGGCTTGCATCAAGCACACTTGCGTGGTTGGGAAGGAATATATATATATTTTTTTAATTCCTTAAATCTTAGCAATCAATTTTGATTTCTTGATGTTTTTGAGATTTTTTATTTGTTGTATGGGTTTTTTGACACTAATGGTTTCCTTAACTACCACTAGTATAATGGTGGGCTTCTGTTTCCTTGAAGTTGGGGATCTCCTTAAGGTTTGTTATTGTGAAAACTTCAGGATCTTCTCTTATCTGTATGCATTATAGACAAGTTAACATCATCCTGCCTGTTGCTGTAAGTGCATTCCTAAGGGTATGTTTGTTTCGGGATTTAGGTGTGCGGGGGAAGTCATGACTTCGAAATCCTATGGATTTAAAAATCCTGATGAATAGTAAAAGTATGTGTTTGTTTTGAGATTTTGGTAGGGTGAGATTTGTGTTTTATGTCAAATCAATATGAAATAGTGATTAATGTGGTATTATTATATTGTATTGGGTGAGAGAAAAGTAGGAGAGAGAATAAGTGGGTGGAAGAAAAGTAGTGATATGATTGTATTGAATTTTGTGAAAATAGGTGTATAGGTATATTTTATAGGAGTGGATTTAAAAGCTGGATGTGGAAATCCCCAACTAGTATATGACTTGGATCGCAAAGTCCTAAGTCCATCCGGATGAGTCCCGAAACAAACATACCCTAAAGTTTGTTGGTTTGTGTATCTCATGTTGTATGCATGTGTAATAGCAAGAGTATATCATTATCATCTAGATCTAGGTTTGTTGTTTGTTTCAGCATAATCCATAAAAAATTCTTAAACAATAACTCATTATACTGTGCCCCATGAATGACTTCCATCTTCATGTGTGCATATTATCTTAAAGGACTAAATTGTTAAAGAATTGTGGAAAGGCCTCATGTTATGGACCTTTCAATGCCGTATGATGTATAAAGACCTTAAGAAGATGTTAGATGTAGTTTTGTTTAATGAATTTGGTTTATATCCTGCCATTTTCTGGTTTTCTAGTATTCCAATATCACGTTCAATGGTTCCTTCTTCAGTTCTACGAGTCTTCTTGGATCTCCTGTTCATCTGCTTTTGTCTTTTCTTTTGCGTGGCTACACTGTAAGTTTACAAGTTTGGGTCATAGGCTGAGCTCTTATACGTAATTATCGAATGGTGAAGTTGTCTTTATTTAGAGCTATAACTTTACGCATTCCTTTTTATGTAAAAGTTGTTTTGCAGTCTATTAACAATATTCATGTGGAATCCTCAATGATGTGTATTTGTGTATATGTAGAAAGTAGGAAAAAAATTGTTTGAATTTAGAGATCTTTTTGGGAATAAAATGAAATTTTAAAATGTATTAGTATTTGAGGAAAAAAGGTTACAAATCTAAAGTTAATAATAATATTTATTTAAATAAAGAAGTATTTACCAATTAGACTCTTAATTTTCTAAAACAAATTGTTAAATTGATACGAAGACAATAATACTAAGAAAAAGTTTGAACTACCAAATCTCCTATAGAAAAAATATAATACAATGACTTGTAGAGTTCATTGAATTCATAGTTTTAATAAGGAAAGGAAAACTCAATAAATAATGGAAACAGAATTAATGACATTTATAATCTCTTGTGATTCCCATGGCTTAGGCAGTGTGTTTATGATGGCCCTCTGCAAAGGGCCAGCCATTAGTAAGGGTTCAAAGCATCTCGTGTTTTTGTGTGAATTTATATTATATGCGTGTAAGGGTCTCATTACCTTTTCATCAAAAATCGCAATATTTTTTTGTTAACTTAAATATGTTGAGGGTACTCTTTATGTTAAAGCACGGTTATCATGCCATTATTTTTTGTCTTTGGCATTTGGGCACGTATTTCGTCTGGTATTACTTCTGCTTATTTGTAGCCATCAACCTTTTTCCTATCTCTCTTTATGCCAGCACACAGATGAAGAGGTGGAACATGCTTATGAAGAGTTCTATGAGGACGTACATACAGAATTCTTAAAATTTGGGGAGATAGTCAATTTCAAGGTACTCGTTTGTCCTTGTAATATATTGTTATATAAATTTGCATGCTTCCTCCAGTTTTGATTTTAGCTAGAATACACCTTAGAGGAGAGGCACTATTTTCCACACTCACTTTAGGGTTTTGGGATTATAGTGGGCGAGTAATATCCTGGACTTTGAAAATCTTATAGTTAAAATGTATCTGTGTTGGGATTTTATAAGGTTGGATGGTGATGTTGTATTATTATATTATTGTGAGTGTATTGGGAAAAAAAAAAAAAATAGATGATGCTAGTGTATTGGGAGAATAAAAGGAGAGTGGTGGTTGGTAATTAAATAGAGTTGGTTTTATAGAATTTCAAAATTCTTGCTTTGAGTCCCGAAACAAACAGTGATTTGAGATCGCAAAGTCCAAATTCTGGCAGGTGTAGTCGCCAAACAATCGTACCCTTAATGTTGTAACCTAATTGTTTTTAAAGAAAGTGACCATTCTAAAGGACAGCTACCCTTCCATTTTTTTTTTGCCTCAATGGAATGGTTAAACTGATTTAAGGCATGGAAGTTAAACTTCCATGATACTTGTCTGTTACCTTGAGTTGGGAAGTATTTATATTGTAGCCATTAGTCAAATGTCCCATTTCCAGTTTGGAACATAAATAAAATATACTTGTGTCAGGTGTGCAGAAATGGTTCATCTCATTTGCGTGGAAATGTGTATGTGCACTATAAGTCTTTGGATTCGGCTGTGCTGTCTTATCAATCAGTAAATGGTCGTTACTTTGCAGGAAAACAGGTACTGTCTCCTGTATATTACACAGTTTGATTGATATTGTGATGCATACTGTGCTTATAGACTATGTGTTTGCATCTTTTTTCCAAGCTGGTAACATGTTGACGATAGTGGATGATAATTTATATGGATTTTACTTGCTTCTGAAGAATTAGGAATTCAGAACTTTTGTTTCGTGTGGCAAGAAATAAGTTTGGAAAATAAATCCTGGAACTTGAATAGAAAACTTGTCTTATCTATCCTCAGAAGAGACAATATAGCCAAATTAAGTTTACTGAATCTATTGTCTATATAGATGTGTGAAATATGGAAGTGTTTGTTGCCATTTTGAAAGACATCCATACCTTCTTGAGTACTCTTCAAAGATACAAGGGTTACTGGAAAGAAACGAAAAAAAAAAAAACTGATTCCTAAAATCCTTTGAAACTGACATGATTCTAGACGGAATGACAGTACAGGTAAAAGAGCAAATGTAACTGATATTTCAAATCTTAATTTATGAAATATGGGACTTTTTTTTTCTCTTAAACTAGTAGGAATGTGATTATGCGAAAAATATTTTTCTTTTAAAATTAGTAGGAAAAGAATACATCCTGATAAAAAAAAAAGTAGGAATAGAATACATACAATTGATTGTCATTGTGTATAAGACTATATTATCATGTGCAGGCATTTGTTTTAGTACTAAGAAGCTTACTGAAAATTATAACTCCTTTATTAAAAATTCTCTTTCCTTTAGCCTGCAAAAGACAGCAGAATAATACCACTCTCTAATAGCTTAAGTGATCATTTTAACTTACCATACTCATTCATGCACTCTCATAAAGAAGTGCATGCTACGCAATGTAGTTTGCCCTATTGTTCTTTAATTGCTTCATGTTTTTTCTGATTTTGTATGACAGCTCCAGTGCGAGTTTGTTGGGGTAACAAGATGGAAGGTTGCTATATGTGGAGAGTTTATGAAATCAAAACTTCAGGTAAAGTTATTGTATTTTCAGAACCTATGGTGATGTTCGTTTTAGTTTTGAAATTTTAAAATTGGTTCTAGTTCATGAATTATCCGGTTTTAAAAACCACCACGACACATGTTTTCATACTTGTTCAACCATGTCCTCCCTGGGAGTTGCTCTGTGAATTATGCAGTTTATTATTCCCTGTGCGTGCTGATTTCTACTTGAATGGTCTTTCATGTGTGATGTCTAAATTTAATCTCAGGCATGTTCTCGTGGAATGGCATGCAATTTCATTCACTGCTTCCGGAACCCTGGGGGTGACTATGAATGGGCTGATTGGGACAAACCACCTCCGAGATATTGGCTGAAAAAAATTGCAGCTTTGTTTGGTTATTCTGATGAATTAGTAGAATATGATAAAAATAATGACCGAAGAAGCCCAAGATTGTACAAGAATTCCAGACGAACGTTGACTGATTATGCCGACAGGTATGCTTAAAATGTTTCGACTTGTACTAGGAAAATGACTAGTTTTGTTTAGCTAGCTTGTTTTTCTAATTTTCTTTTGTTTCAATTGTACTTGCTCTCCTGTGGTTTGACCTGAGAGAGAAAGTTGCACGACCATCCTGTGGTAGAATTATACCCAATCAGTGCTCCAATATTTGAATACAATCAGAAACTAACTTTCTGATTCAGCATTAGATTCATATTTAGGTTAAGTAATAGATAGCAAGCAAGCACCCCTTTTGGCCATATATTGAAAATTGTGTAGAGATATATAGATGGTGGATGGCTCAACCTCGGGGGATATTTTTAATTGTTTAATTAGATGAGTAATTTCCGAAAAGAGGATTAAGAGTACCTTTTGTAATTTGACAGAAACTTCTATGAACCTGGTTCATGGAAGTTTTATGGTGAACAATATCACTATTTAGTGTACAAAGTACTACTCCCTCCGTTCCAGAAGACTTAGTACACTTTCATTTTTGGTCTGTCCCATAAGACTTTGCACACCCAAAAATTAACACTTATTACCCTTACCATACACACTTACTACCCCCCATAAAACAACTTTTCTTAATCTCTGCGCCGAAAAGTTGGCGCAGAGTCTTCCGGGACGGAGGGAGTACTATTTAACATATGAAGTGTCAATGTTTAATGATTTTGAGAAAAATAACACATAAAATCATGCATTTTTCATATGCTAAAAGGTGATATTCTGTATGCTAAAAGGTATACTTTGAAGAAGAGAGCTCACATGTACCTAGTTCACATGGGACCTACTCTTGTAATTTAGCCTATTCCTTGTTGCTTATTGACGTGATCTCTTACGTGGGGACCATGCATATCTTTATTAATATGTTAATTTTTCTGATTCTTTGCAAACTTGTATGACGCAGATCTCAATCAAGAGAAATTGATTGTTCAAGAAACCATGCTGAGGACAATGCTCGAACCAGTGAGCCTCGGCGGCGCCATAGAAAGCATTCAGAAGATGTCAGTGACGAACAATGTGGTGATTTGTCAAATTCAAGTAAGAAGTCACATCGTGAACAATCAAGGAGGAGAACAAGGCAGACTGACAGAAGTGATGGTTCAGAAAAAAAGTGTACATCTCCTGATGATCGCTGGGATTTTACTTATGACAGCGACCTGACTGTTGATCGGTCTAATGAGGAGAAACGGAGAGAGGAATCTCAAAGGTCTGAGGATTTTGAACGTGAAAAGTCCAAGAGACGAAAGATTAGCAGCAGCATTAGGGAAAGAGGGAAAGGAGAAGATAGTAATTCTGGTCGATTGGAGGAGTGTGAAGGTCAGAAACAGTTTGAGCATCATCGGTCGGAAAGAAAGAAAGGGTCGAGCAGGAGAAGAAGCAAGTGGCATGATGATACAGATCGTTGGGAACCCAACAAAGATGATAATATTATATCACACTAGCTCTTCTTATTTCGGACTTTTTTGCACTTGTGTATTTCAGAATGCTTTAGGAAATGTGTATGTGCACTAATCATAGCAGCTCCACCAATATCAATCTTCTGAATCCCATCGCCAAAAGAAACCCCACAAGACGATGAAACCTTATCATACAAGGGATATAAATTTACCATGTTACATGATATATATTTAAGAAACAACAAATTCAAAGAGTAGTTGAACAACAAAAATCATATAACTTGTTAGTGTTTCAGTTACAAATTATTATCCAAATGCTCGTGCTTGTATTAATTTACAATATCATAAAACAACTCTTCTTCTGGAATATATTCAACCAAAATTTATTTATTATCACCCCACAGCCATTAAAATCGTTGTAATCCTAAATCAGCAGTTGCTGATGCAAACTAGCATAGATGATTTAAGAGTTTAGATCACTTATTACAACCTACTCAATAAAGCTATATTATAGATATTGCTCGTCCACAATACATCCATTTCATAGAAGTAACAAAGAGCCATTTCTATGAGAAGAAGAATACAATAACACAGAACTAGAGAAAATGCCAAGTAAAATCAGTAGCAGTTCAAACTTCTAAAATGTGTACACTTGTATATTTTGAAGTGAAAAAAAAAAAGAAAAAGAAAAAAGGTTGAAAGGAAGCAACTATGGATTAATTGCCAAAAGTCATGAATGCATGAAAACTTTTTGACAAAAACTCATATGAGGTGGTCTCATGCATGAGACGATGTACAACCTAGTACGAATGAAAGGACAATTTCAAAAGAATGTGAAGAGAGATATAATGATACATAAACGATGAGGGTCATAATTGCTTGTTTTATGGTCATATTTTGTGTCTTATTTGACATGATTTGATCTCATTTGTAATGAAAAGTGCTACTAATTCCGTTTGCTTGAGGATGTGTTGATTTTTTGGGAAATGGAAAAAAAACGAGCAAGAAATGATGCAAAAACTGTTCAGATTTAGAAGGACATTGGAGAAGAGAGTTGAACCACGTGAAGCTCCTCGAAAAGACGATCGCAAAGAAAAAATAATCAACTCAATCGGAGTTAGGGAGCTCAAGTTATGAGCGAAACAAAAACGGTGCGCAGTAGGAAATTTTTCAGCGGGCCAGTTCACGAAATTCAAAGAAAAAGGCCCAGTGACTATTTTTATTGAGGCCCAAAGTCTGAAATCAGCCCATCAACATTTGGAAACCAAGTTAATCAAGTTCAAGTGTTTTGCCGTGAGAAATTGTTGGAAAAATGTCTATTCGGGCCCGGAAAGATGGTAAATCTATCAATTTAAGACCTGAAAATTTTTTCCTATCGATTCATGGTCTGGAAGATAGAAAACTATTAATTCAGGGCTTGAAAGATAAAATTATCAATTTGAGGCTCACACATTTTAAGGTCATGTTTGCCACTTATATTTCATGTCCTTATTTTTTTATTTTTAGGGTTTAGGGTTTATGGTTCTGGGTTTTAGGGTTCATGGTTCAGGGTTTAGGGTTCAGTGTTTAGGTTTTAGGGTTTACGGTTCAGGGTTTAGAGTTTAGTGACAAACATGGCTTTTAAAATGCCAGAGGCGCAAATTGATAGTTTTTATCTTCCAGACCCTGAATTGATAGTTTTCTATCTTCCAGGCCTTAAATCGATAGAAAAAATATTTCAGGCCTTAAATTGATAGATTTACCATATTTCAAGCCCTGAATTGATAAAACTTTGAAATTGTATTGGATGATGGAAGGTGCTGGACCCACTTGGCAGCATTGAAGAAGAGTCGCTACTCTTCATTTTTCAGCGATTAATTGAAAAAAAAAAAAAAAAAAAAAACGATAGAAAGGACTCAAAGGAGGGCGGTAGGAAAGAGTAGCAGGGAGCAGATTTTTTAGGGCACTTCTCAGTTCTCACTCACCAACACTTGGCAGCAGATTTTTACACACACTTTCACATAGTTTTAGGTGTTCTTCCATTTTTTTCATTTTCTTGCAAGTTTAGAGGATTTTATGGTTCATTCAAGTTGTAATCATCATTGCTAGGTGAATTTTACCCTTTATTCTCTTTATTTAGTTTTTATATATTTCATTGTTTATGGAGTTTGAGTCTCTTTTAGTCATGAGTTTTGTTCTAAAATTCATGGGTTAATTCATTTTGTGTTTTGGATGATTGAAATTATGTGAGAATTGAGTTTTACTTGATTTATGTCATATTTTTGTTGAGTATTGGGTAATTGCTCCTAATTGATGGATATTTATTATGCTTTGTACTTGAACTTCTTTAATCCATATTTTAAAGAATGTTTAATGTAGACGAGAGTTACATTAGCATTACTAAATTTATGGTGTGAGTTGTGAATTTGCAAAAGTATTAGTTATGCTTTAATTCGTCGAGAGAGGGTTAAATGCATTAGAACCCCAACATTAGGCATTGGTTATTTGAATGAAAGTTTAGGTAATTAGTGAGGGAAAGGGGGAGTTTATTTGAACTTGGTTTTACATTCATATATTTAAAGGAAATGATGTTTAATAGTGAGTTTAATTGCATTACTTATTTGTAGCACTTAGCATTGGCATTAAATTTAACTTAAGTCAATATTAATGAGTTTTTTATTGATAATCACATAGTGGATAGAATCCAAAGCATTTCATCTGATCTTGCACTTCTTTGGGAGTTAGTTTAATTCGTTAGTTAAGCTTACTTGCTTATTTGTTTGAATTGTTGTTTTGCTTTAAAAAATTCCAAAAATATTTTATTTAATTTGTTTAGTTTAATTGATTTCAAAATCATGATTAGTAGCTATAGTAGCATGCCATCACATAGTTTTAGGGACTCATTGCACTAGTTCTCCTCCCGTGGTTCGATAATTTAACTTGGTCAACTTACTTTTACTACTATGACGACCCCATACACTTGTGGGTGAGTAGAAAGTTGTGTTTGAAAAATAATTTTTTACGATCAATAAACATCTATTTCAACTGATGGGTTTAGTACCAAAGAATCGTAATGTTATAATGTGTTGGTGATTTTTTTTTCTTTTTGCTGTAGCTTTGGAGTTTTTATTGGTAATTAGTAGTATTACAATTATTTGTTATTATGTCAAATATTGTTGAGCAATACATATTAATATTGGTTTGGGAGTATCACATATTGGTTCAAAAGTATCACTTTTCAATTTGGAACTGTCATGACTTTGCAAGGCAAATAAGAAACGATGTAGGACTATAACTAATAATTGAACTGAAGTATAGGTTAATTTAAAATAGATATCGAATTAAAGTCACTTTGTAGTTCCAAAATATTGAGGTTATCAACTTATGGTTTGATTGTATTACCTATGGGTTAAGGAATATCATTTGTGTCTCTATTTAAGAAGGTATAATGACTAAATACTTGAAAACTGGCCAAAATATAATTCAAACGTGGAGTATAAGTTAATTTAAATTAATATTAGAATATTTTCACTCTTTAGTTTCAAAGTATCAGTAGTATCAATTTTTTTATCCAGAGGTATCAAATATTTATTCAGAAGTACCATTATTTCTTTTATTGGAAGACAAATAAGAACTGATGTTTGGATACAAACTTTAAACTGGTTAAAGTATTAATGAAATAGTGTTGCTTTGTGCTTTTAAAGTATTTAGAGTATCAGTTTCTTTTTCTAAAGTATTAATCTTTGGTTCAGGAGTATCAGTTATGAATATAAAAGTACCACTACTCTCTATAAGATAAATAACAAGTGATGGCTTACTGACAATACTTGAAGCTGGTAAAAATATAACTTAAACATAAAGTAAATGTTAATTTGAAAGATGTTGGAATAGTTTCACGTCATAGTTTTGAAATACCTAAAGTATCAATTTACGATTCGAAGGTATCATATTTTGGTTCATGAGTATCAATTATGATTTCAGAAGTAATACTCTTTCTTGAAGGCAAACAATATTTAAAATTGCTTAAGTCTCGAGATATAACTTAAATGTGGAGTACTTGTTAACATGAGTATTCATTTATAATTCAAGAGTATCACAGTTTGATTCCATGGAGTATCAGTTACTTATTATAGGGTATCACTTTTAGATTCAAGAGTATCACATATGAATGAAGTCAAATTGTAACACAAATGTGGAGTACATGTTAATTTAAATTATAGATTGAAATAGTTCCACGACATAGTTCTATTATACCTAGAATATCAATTTATGTTTCGAAGGTATCATATTTTGATTTAGGAGTATTATTTATGAATTCAGAAGTAAAAATCCACTTTTTGAAGGCAAACACTATTTAAAGAAATAAAGACTACCAGGTCCAAAAATGCCCATAGAAAGACTACTAGGTCCAACATACTTTTTAAAATACTCTTAGGTCCAAAATTGTAATTGAAAAACCCATTATACCCCTCCCCAATATCAACGCTCAATCTCTCAACCAGCCGTCCATTTAATCATTTCTCTACACACTCTCTCTCTATCTTCTCTTCTCTCTCCCAAAAAACTTCAAAACACACCACCACCGTTGAAGACGAAGGCGGCGGAGACTAAGGCGGAGATGAAGCCGGCACGACAAATCTGTGTGATTTTCGCGAAAGCGCGCCTCCACCGCCGATCTTGTGCGTGGCAGATCTATGTGATTTTCGCAAAAACGTGTTGTCACCGCCGTCGATCTTGTGCGCGATAGATCTTGTGGGGTGCGTGACTCTGTGAGAAAGCAGATACGCTGCGCTGCAATTTTTGTTGTCGGCCCATTGTCGTGCCTGTGGCCTGAGGCGACGATGATCCCGACCACCACAACGCTGACGCGGCCATGCCAGATTCTGTGGAAGAAGTCGAGGTCGACGACGATGTTGATGTATATTTTTTTGATGTTCAATTTATTGTTTTTTGTTTAGATTTGTGTTTTCTGCAAGATGATCAATGGAGGAAGATCTGGATGTGTGTTGTTGAGATGGTCTGGTTTTTGCGTTTTGATTTTTTAATTCAATTTTACGATCTGGTTTAATTGATAAATTTTGTGACTTTTTGATCTGATTTTGTGGATCTGGAAAATGGAGGATCAGGATTTGTGATTTTTTCTGAATCTGGGTTGAAGATGTGGAAAGAGATACGTTTTGCTGGATTTTTTGGGCATATGGGTTATGCATATGTTCATAAATTTATGAACATGTGCAATTGTTTGCATAAGTTCATAGTTTTCGTACATATGTTGATGAATATGTTCACGTCGGAATGAAGATGAGGATAAGTGAATTTTGAGATTGTAAATTTTTATGTTTTAGATATGTAAATTTTTTTCATTTTTTTTCATTTTTTTGAATTTTGATAGGTAAAATTTTGTAATTTTTCAATTTTAATATGAATTTTGAGATTTTAGATGTATAATTTTTTCTAAAAATACAAACATAATACACCCAAAAAAAAAAACAACAAAAAATGAAATATGTTGGTATTAGTTCAAAATGAGTAGGAAAAGTGAGAAAGAAGGTAGGTGGCGTGTAGGGGAGGAAGATGTATTAATTCTTTTTGATTTTTTTTGCATGGATAAGCGTGATTTCAGTCACTTCATCTGTTGAAGTGTACGTTACAAAATTGAGAGAGCAGGTTTCTAATATAAGGGTATATGGGTCTTTCTTTTTTTTTTTGGATCTGTTAGTATTTAAAAGTTATTGTTGGATCTATTAGTACTATATTTCCCTGTTTTGGACTAGAAGGTCGCCCACTCTATTTAAAATTATTTAAGATATAACTCAAATGTGAAGTACATGTTACTAGGAATATTAGTTTATGGTTTAAAGAGTCACCATTCGATTCAAGAGTAATGAGTATGCATTCAAAAGTATCACTGCTTTCTAGAAAATAAAAGAAGTAATACCTGAATACACATAACATTTGAATTAATATAGACATGAAATATTTCACTCTACAACTCAAGAAAACCTAGTGAATCATTTAATGGTTCAAAAGTATTACTTTTGAATTTGTAAGTGCCACTATATTATGAAAGTGATTCAAGGGTATTAAAGAATAGGCAAAACTTGAAATTGATCATATAATGTCATTCAACAAAATATCGAGAATATCACAATCGATTTAAGTGTATATTTATCTGGTTCAAGAGTATCATTTAATTTTGAAAGATAAATAATATGTGATACTTGAAATATATTAAACTACTCGAGTTTCACTATTAAAAAAAAAAAACACATACAAATATAAATTGCAGAATAATTTCAAAATGCACAATAATGATCTCTCAAGATTATTTTCATATTACGCTAAAAAATTATAAAGCTGTAAAAAGGTTCCACGTTTCTTCTTCATCTTGTATCCTGCTTTCTCTTTTTCTTAGTGCAAGCATCTCTCTAAGGTTTCTTCTTACAAAATCAATTAAGGAAATAGAAGACCGAGTGTGAGGAAATTGCAGGTGTGAGAAAGTAAAAATTAAGTTGCATTTCAGAAAATGATAGAGTGATTTTGATTACGTGACATATTTTGGTACAGATTATAATCAATGGTCCATGTGTGATAAAATTGAGGAAATGGAGAAAAAGCCAAAGGGAGAGGATCCCTTCCCAAGAAAACTAAGGATTACAATTTTGATACAAGCACAAATTTGAAATAAGAAAAATAAAAAAAGAAGACAAAAACTGTATCGCGCGTGTTTAAAACAATACCAATGGAAATCAATGGCTATTGTGCGCCGACATTTGTGCAAGGAAAAAATTGGAAAATGGTAGGAGCTCTGAGCAGAATGGCCTAAGGAGTAAGGGCTAATTTGTATTTTTACTTCTTGTGCGGGTTGAGTCAAATGGGCCAAACTGGTATAATATGGGCCAAAGTGAAACTCGTATTATACAAGAGAACATCTCATATGAGTTTTTGATACTTGGTCTCCTATAAATCAGGTTTATGTTGAACTTATAAATTTCATCTATTTTCAAACACGTTTTTTTTAAAATTAAAAAATTATCCCCTAATATAATAAAAATCATTAATTAAAAATCTTTATAGAATTTTTTTTTTTTTTTTTTTTTTTTCCAATATGAGTTGAGTCTCTAATTTTCCTCATACCATAAAATTGGTTCTCATTTCCACTCTTACTCTCCCTTCTCTCTTCCTAAGGCATTGAAATTTGAACTTAAAAAAAGCCCTAATTCCCTCACCATAAAATCGGCTGCCTCATTTCTGTTCTTCTTTTCCGAATTCTGAAACTAATGAAAGCCCTGCTCCCCTTATCAAGTTTGCCGCCCCTTTTCCACTCTTTCTCCCTACCTTTTTGCCAAAACCTTCTCCGCCTAGACGGTGGATTTGCATTTCTGGGCGATAATTCGTGAGCGTCTCTTCACCGAACACGTGGCACTCGACGGCGGGTACGAAAGTCCGGCGATCTACCAGCCGCGAATCTTCCCCCGCTTTCAATCCGGCGAGCTCGTCTCTTTGGTAAGCTTCGACCATCTCCTTCGTTTTCTCATCAGTTTGTTTGAATGCTCCATTTGATTTTTCTTGTCTGAAATCCTGTTCCAAAAAAATTCGTAGCCTCCACTGTGGTGTGGCTAAACTCGGCGTCTAGCTTGTTGTTTGATTTCCACACTATCCCCCTTGTTTCTTCTTGTCTTAATTTGGGTCACTGCTGTGAATTCTGGAAATTGATAAGTGTTTTGAGAAACGGGTTATGGGGTTTAATGGACAATCTGAATTGGGCGTTTTGAATTGATGAATGCGAGCCAAGGAGAGGATGAGGAGAGGTTTATGAACATTCTGGGATTTCTGTTGGAATCTTGCTCTTTTCACTTGCCTTTATAAAATTGCCCGAACTACTGTGTGTCAACCACTATGCTAAAATTTATTTGAAGTTTGACTACTATTCCTTGAAGTTTGATATTTGAGGCGATTGTAAAACAATCATGGCTCTTGATAGTTGAGAGATGGATTTGTTGATGATTGATGGTTGAACTTGTTTTTTTTTTTGATCAGGCAAGAAAAGTTTTATAACCTCAATTGGAGTACAAGGGGTACCCCAACCCGTACAAATATACAATCAAAATAGATAAGTCTCGACTCCATTACACATATTCCTATCAATACTCCCTAGGACAAGAAATCCACTCGATATAAGATTTCTCCTTGTCTATCGCGTTTTTCGACGTCATCCATGACCACGTTCTAGCTTTGATTTCTTCCATGACTTTCGTAAGATTCGGGCTCACTCCTTCGAACATCAACTCATTTCTCAACTTCCAAATTGTCCAAATAATACATATCCATAAGGTGGCAGATTTTCTTGCTTTCGAATCGGAGTCAAAAAAATTGTCATGTTGAAGAAAATTACCAACCGGGTCAAAATTTTGTACCATTGATAATTTCGTCCACCCATAACAGTAATTCCAGATTCTAGTTGCAAACTCACAATGGAAAAAAAGGTGATCCACATTCTCTTCTCCACCACCACATATATTACAAGAGGTATCATCATTGAGCTGAAGAATACCTTTACGTTGAAGACTCTTTTTCGTTGGAATTCTCTTGTGTAATATCTTCCACACAATTGCTTGAGCTCTTCTTGGTGCATAGCTCTTCCATAACCTCTTGAAAGCTCCTTCCTTTTCTCGACCGTTCTCCTCCTCGATTGTCTCTGTTTCGACGGCCTTCTTGTATGCTATCTTTGTGGAAAACCACCCATTATTTGAATGCCTCCATCTCCATGAATCGTCCTCCGCCACATTAATTTTGTACCTGTCAATATGATTAAGCAATTCATTAGTCAAAGCTTCCTCTCTCACTCTTAACACCCTCCTCCATTTCAACTCCCATCTCCATCCCCCCGTTCCTCATTTCCCATTTCAGCAATTGAACAACCTTGTTGGGAGCTCAATCTATATAATCTAGGGAATTTTGTTTTCAAATTTTCCTCCCCCACCCACCTATCCTCCCAAAAATCAGTTTTATCTCCCCTTCCAACTATTCTCTCTAACTCCTTCCTCATGCCCCCTCTTTCCTCACAGCCCCAATATAGACTAGTGATTTCCTTCCACCAACTCGATATTAAACTCTTTCCACCTCTCCCTCTAATCCTCTCTCCCCCGACCCACTCGAAAGGTTTATTACCGTATTTTGACACAATAACCCTAACCCACAGCCTGTTTGTTTCATTAAAGAATCTCCAAATCCATTTTTTTAAAAGTGCTTCGTTAAAAGCACCCAAGTCCCTAATTCCCAGCCCACCCTTATTTTTTGCCTTACAGATCTCTCTCCAACCCACCCAAGGAATAGAGCTTTTATTATCACAACCCCCCCTAAGAAATTGGCGCTGAATTTGGATTAGATGTTTAATCGTCTCTTTGGGGAGACGATAAAATGATAGACAGTAGATCGGTGCCGCAGATAAAACTGATTGAACTAGAGTGATGCGACCCCGAAAGAAGTGTGCTTTCCATTCCATTTGTTAAGTCGGCTTTCTACTTTCTTCACGAGAGACGACCATGATTCAGTTTTTCGATGATGTATTCCCAACTTAAGACCCAAATACGAAATGGGCATCCGACTCACTGTGCAACCCAAAAAAACAGCAAGATTATTAAGAAGAGAGGAGTCCAGATTTATGCCTGTAATGCTACTTTTATGATAATTCACTCTAAGCCCGGACGCCAGTTCGAAAGCTCTCAGAATATGTTTGATCGCCACAACATTCTCCATCTTCCCTGGACACGTAAAGATAGTATCATCGGCGTACTGGAGATGCGTGATTTGTATCTTTCCATGACCAACTTCAACCGGTTCTATAATCCCAATTTGTACAGCCCTCTTGATCAAAAGACTCATGCCTTCTGCTGCAATTAGAAATAAAAACGGTGAAAGGGGATCACCCTGACGTAGTCCCCTTTCAAGTTTGAAGTCACCTGAGGGACTTCCATTTACTAGAACAGATATCGATGCCGACGACATACATTCCTTCATCCAACGTCTCCACCTCATGCTGAAATTCAATCCTTTCATCATCTCATCCAAGTAATCCCAGTCAATCGAATCGTAGGCTTTTGCGAAATCAACCTTGAAAAGAACTCTTTTTAGTTTTGTCTTCTTTGCTTCATCAATCAGTTCATTTAGAATCAAAATCCCATCCATGATCTGCCTTCCTCCCACAAACGCTGATTGACTTTCAGAAATTAACGGATCCAGGACTTTACTCAATCGAATAGCTAACACTTTCGAGATAAATTTGTATAAGCTGTTTATCAATGAAATTGGTCTGTAATCATCAAGATTATCGCACTGCTCTTTTTTTTGAATTAAAACCACAAAAGAGGAGTTTAGACCTTTCACAATCTTACCATTGCTGTGAAAATCATCCATCATGCGTACAATCTCCCCTTTCAACAACTCCCAATTTTCCTTGAAAAAAGCAAAGGAAAACCCGTCTGGGCCCGGGCTTTTTGACGAATCACACGACCAAATTGCATCTTTTATCTCATCTTCGGAGAAAGGTGACTCCAAAAAAATGCCATCACAAGGTTCCAGCTTTTTGTGAAACAGATCCTCCCAAAAGAACAGTCGCGATAACGTCTTCTTTGCATAATGATTCTTAAAATGCTGAAACACAGCATTCTTGACTCCCGGCACAGATTCGGTCCAAGTATTATTAATGGACAACCCCTCAATACCGCTTGTCTTGGATTTCCGATTCACCCAATTATGAAAGAATTTCGAATTCACATCTCCTTCCCGTTGCCAATTTGTTTTTGCTCTTTGATACATAAAGTTTTCTTTCCGGATTGAACAGTTCAATAATTTCGCCATATTCTTGTTTCTTTCAACAATTTCCTCTTCTTCCAGCCCCAGTGCATCATCTAGTCGATCCAAAGCTTCAATTTTCTTGGTCTTGTCTTCGATTATTTTATCCATAAGTCCAAACACTTCTCTATTCCAAATCTTCAAATCAGATTTGAGCAACTTCAGTTTTTCTTTCAGTGCATAGCCTGCCCAGCCCGAAATGTTATAACTCCTCCATTTCTCATCAAGAAATACTTTAAATTGGGGGTGGGACATCCAACTATTTATAAATCTGAAAGGCTTCGGCCCCCAGTCTTTTTTCACACCGTCTAGATAGATCGGACAATGATCCAAAAAAGTTTTGCTTAGACCATTAAGAGACAATTCTGGCCATTTCGAAATCCATTCATTATTCACCAATATTCTATCTAGTTTACTCTTGCAAGAACCATCAGGCCTATAACAAGTGAAATATCTCCCCCCCAAAGGTAGTTCTATCAAGTTTGACCTCAAGATGAAATTATCAAAATCATGCATATCTCTATAGTCAACGACCTGTCCCCTTCCCACCCTATCAGCTGAAATCCGGATGGCATTAAAATCCCCAGCTAAACATATACATTCTCCATTCACTTGGCTAATAATCGCTTCAATAGTATTCCACAGAATCTGTTTTTCCGAATGCGTACCGGGGGCATATATTTTAAGAATACATACCTTTGTACCATCCTCTCTCCAAAATCCGTTCACCACGAGTACCCCATCTGTTGACCAGGAGCTGCTTTGACAGAAAGCTTCCTCGTTCCATATTGAAAGAATACCACCCGAACTACCCACAGAGTCTCTGCATGCCCAATCGAATTTGGTGTTCTTCCAAATAGATTTGCAAATTCTTTTCTCCATCTTTTCCATTTTGGTTTCCTGTAGACAACAAAAATCTATTTTGAATTAACCCACCTTCTTCTGGATCTCACACCTCTTTGCCCTCTTCCCTAACCCTCTCACATTGAAGCTTAGAATTTTCATTGGGAAATCAAATTGCCTCCTTTGCTCGCTGATTTTTTTGTTTCTCTGATTCTCCTTCTATCTTCTTCTTCTAAGATTGCAAACTGTCTTAATAGTTCCTCATCTGAAATTTTGCTTAAAAGCCCCATTTTTTTTGCGGTTTCCCATGCCTTTCGTGCCTCTTCCGAGATCGTTCTTTCCTTCTCCTTTTGTAGCCATCTTCTTTCTTCCACCGATTTCTGGGATTTTTTCGAGATCTGTTTTGAATTTTTAGATGTCGCCTTTCTTGCCGCAGACGAGTGTGGCGCCCTCGCTGATGGTTGAACTTGTTGATTTGAGCTTGTTGACAACAAATTGCTGTATCCATCTGCATTTTTGTGTTTTTGTTGTTCTTATTATCAATATATATGTATGGCCATTAACTTAGCTACTCAGCTTGCTTAGGGAGAGTGAGACTATAAGCTGGAATAACTTTGGATAGGAAAGTTATATCACTTGTGTAGTTGTGTGTGGATTTCTTGAAGGTTTGTTCAAGGTTGGGGGTGAGTTGCCTCGTTTTTTTGTCTGCTTTACGTCTTGATACATCTTGTAGCCATATAACTTAAGAGCAACACTTGGGTGCACCAGTTACGGTGCAATTGGTGCACAAGGAATACTATTCAATGAAAACAATTAATATTGTTCAGTGGATACAACTAATTCCATTTACAACGCACTTGAGTTGCATGGTGCAACTGATGCATAGAACTATTTACTGTAATTCATTTGTATATTAGCCCAATTTACAATTTGCATCCTTACCACTGACTTAATTTTCCACTGTTTATTGTTAGAAATCAGTGTAAAATAGCATTGAATAAATTCCTTAAGAAGGCTATAATGTCTGAAGAGGCCGAGCATATGTTGTTGGTGTATGAAGATCCGTCAGATCACAGATCCATCTCACTTGATGACACAAGCAGCACTGAGGAATCACCCGATGAGACCAGACCATCCTTAGAAATTACAAATGATGCCATCCCTTATATCGGTCAACGATTCTCAACTCATGATGCTGCCTATGAATTCTATACTCAATTTGCAAAACGTTGTGGGTTTTCAATAAGACGTCACCGGACAGAGGGTAAAGACGGTGTTGGAAAAGGTTTAACGAGGCGTTACTTTGTGTGCCATCGTGCCGGAAATACCCCTGTAAAAACCTCAAATGACAACAAACCCCAAAGAAACAGAAAATCATCTCGTTGTGGATGCCAGGCGTACATGCGCATAAGCAAGTCAACTGAGTTAGGAGTCCCTGAATGGCGAGTTACGGGCTTTGCGAACCACCATAATCACGAACTTCTCGAGCCAAATCAAGTGCGATTTCTTCCTGCTTATCGAACGATATCTGAATCTGACAAAAACCGAATTCTAATGTTTGCGAAGACGAGAATATCAGTGCAACAAATGATGAGGCTTCTTGAGCTTGAAAAGTGTGTTGAGCCTGGATACTTGCCATTTACGGAGAAAGATGTTAGGAACTTGCTTCAGTCTTTCAGAAAAGTAGATCCCGAGGATGAGAGTATTGATTTACTTAAAATGTGCAGAAATATTAAGGATAAAGATCCCAATTTTAAATTTGAGTTTACTCTTGATACCAATGGGAGATTGGAGAATATAGCTTGGTCATATGCCTCATCGATTGAGTCATATGAAATTTTTGGTGATGCTGTAGTATTTGATACAACGCATCGATTGACTGCTTTTGATATGCCACTGGGAATATGGGTAGGAATGAACAATTATGGCATGCCCTGCTTCTTTGGCTGTGTGCTTCTTCGTGAAGAAAACTTGAGATCGTTCTCCTGGGCTTTGAAGGTAAAAAAAAAAATGAAAGCTAGTACTCGTTTCTGGAATTAGATTTTGATCTTTTCTGTTAATGTTATTGTCTGTTTGTATTTACTTAATTTGTTCGTTGAATAGTTAGTATTCTATGAATTCCTGGCATAATTTTTTTCTGTTATATATTTGATGAAACCAGACCTTTTTTAGAAATTTAGTCAACAAAATAACAACTCCTCTTGGATCCCGACCTTTATACCCTACTAATAACATCTCCATCGGTGATGTTTTAACTTCACATTGCCACCAATACTTCTCCAACCCCTACTTAAAAATGAACTCAATTTGCGATATGTGAATAGCAGGTACCACCTACTGTTCACAAGGCTTTTTTTTTTATCCTGTTTTTTTCTTTACTTCTTTATTTAATCTTTTTGATGAACTTTGTGTGTGGTTTTTTAAGTTTGCAATTTAGTTTAATTTTTAATTTCTTTGTAGCAACAATTTTTTTTTAATATCAATTTTTTTATGAACTCAATGTTTTTCTTTTATCACTTTAGTTTATTCTGTTTAATTTATTTGACTTAAATGTAAATATGGAATTATATATCTTATTGTGAACAAATATTTGATAAAATAGAAAATCATTAAGATAAAAAATAGGAATATACTATTGATGCAAAATTTGAGTTCCATGGTTCCAGATGATTTACCTGTTTGACTCAAATCTGGTGGCAAACTGATGATTTTGGACTCAAATCGATGACAATGGTTGGAGATGCTCTAACAAGTAAAGCCCCTTCTCCAACATGTAAAAGAAGAGAAGAAGATGATAAGAAATGTGTGCATGTGTGTACTTGTGTGTATATGTGTGTGTGTGTGTGTATAAACTCATTTATGGAGTGGAGGTGGGACCTTTTAAGTTTACTAAAGAAGTATTAACATATGTGTCAATATATGTCATATTTAATTGACATGTTCTTGGTTGTTGTCCTTTAACACATCTGTGCTAACTTTGAGGTTTTTCTCTTCTGAATGTATAAGGCTTTCTCAGGATTCATGAATGGGAAAGCTCCACAAACAATATTGACCGACCAGAATATGTGTCTCAAAGAAGCAATCGGAATGGAGATGCCAACCACAAAACATGCACTTTGCATATGGCTTATTGTGGCAAAATTCCCGTCATGGTTCAATGCTGTTTTGGGAGAACGCTACACTGATTGGAAGGTTGAGTTCTATCGACTTTACAACCTGGAAACAATTGAGGATTTTGAATTGGGTTGGAGAGAGATGCTGAACTCATTTGGTTTGCACACAAACAGGCATATAGCTAGCTTATATGCCTTGCGAAATCTTTGGGCACTACCCTACTTGCGAAGCCACTTTTTTGCGGGAATGACCACTCCCGGCCAGTCAAAATCAATTAATGCTTTCATTCAACGGTTTTTGAGTGCCCAAACCCGGCTTGCACATTTTGTGGAACAAGTAAGCTCTCTAGCTTCATTTAAGTTTTTGGTTTTATAAATATCTTTATTCTTGATTCGAACTCCCACAGAACTTTTCCATGTTTGTAAGTATAATACATCTTTGTAGTTTGATCTCCTCAACGAGATTGGAAAATGTCAAGCATCGAACCATTTCACGACTTCTCAAAAAGAAGTTTTTTTTAACCCTGGAAAAATGTACACAATGCATCAAAAGGTTTGTAAACTATCAATTTTTGTTTTGATAGGTCCCTAAATTATTTTTTGTTTAAAAAGTCTTTGAAGTAGCGAAATTTTATTTCACGAGCTCCTTCGGGACTAATTAAAGGTTTTTTCTACTGAACTTATTGATCATGTTAAGTAACATGATATCTTTATTTAATTTTAATTATATATTAAAGTATTTCCCCAAGGAATTTCACCCATCACCTGAATTATTGAGGTTAAGTCGACTTGAACACAACACATCTAGATATTAATAAAGTTAGCTTACATATTACTTAGTGGGACCTTTAATCGTGCATCAAAAGATTCCGTCGACTTTCATCTCGGGAGAGCTCAAGAAATAAAATTTTAATACTTGAAGGGCTTTTTTAAACGAAAAATAGTTTGAGGCCCTACGCCAGTTTTACGGTGCAATTGTACAACTACTTTTCAAGGAAAACAACTAATACTGATCAACTAATATTCTTCAGTTAAAAAACTTATTCCATTTGAAAATGCACTTCAGTTGCACGGTGCACTTGATTCATACCAGACTTTGCCATCGAATTATAAGTTGATAATCAAGGGATCTATTGATGCATTATGCCAAAAATCTAGGTAGCATGGAATATATGCAAATCTTGATTCTATGACCACAGGTAGCAGTAGCAGTGGATTTCAAGGATCAAGCCGGAGAACAACAAACGATGCAACAAAACATCCAAAACATCAGCCTAAAAACAGGGGCTCCAATGGAATCTCATGCTGCCTCAGTTCTTACACCTTATGCCTTTTCAAAGCTCCAAGAACAGCTAGTCATGGCTGCCCATTACGCTTCTTACCAACTGGAAGACGGTTTCCTTGTCAGACATCACACCAAGCTCGAAGGTGGACGCAAAATTTATTGGGTCCCGCGGGAAGGCATAATTAGTTGCAGCTGCCACCAATTCGACTTCTCCGGAATCCTCTGCAGGCATGCTCTTCGAGTTCTCTCCACCGGTAACTGTTTCCAAATCCCTGAACGGTATCTTCCCGCCAGGTGGCGCCGCCGCATCTGCGGGCCTCCCAATAGGGGTCTTCAGCTTCCGAGGAATGATTGTACGGAGAGGATTCAGCTGTTACAGAGCATGGTGTCGACTCTTGTTACTGAGTCGTCGAAATCTAAAGAACGGTTGGATTTGGCGACTGAACAAGTGTCGGCTCTTCTTTCTCAAATTAGGGAACAACCTGTTGGATTGAGAGAAGTGTCTTCCACTCACAGGTCACTTGCCTGAAAGATGAGAGAAGGCAGTTGGTTTCAGTTTGATTTCGAGAGAAAAAAGGATCACTTTTGTAGAGTACAATGAGAAAAAGAACGTATAGCAGCTTCAGAGACTTGTGTTTGTAAAGGGTTTTGAACTGCCATCTTGGAGTATCATATTATGAATTCTTTGTAATTATTTATCATGGAAATCATACATCATGTGTTATAAGTAGTACATATAGATCAAAACAGTTTTGTTATGGGCAAAAACTAATATAAACCAGTTGCGTTGGGTGCAATTTTGATCAAAGTTTGACAGGTTCACAAAAAATAAAAGCATCAAGGATGGTTTGGTTAGAGGGAAAGGAGAAGATAGTAATTGTGGTAGAAATTCAGATAGATGTGAATTGGAGGAGGGTGAAGGGCAGAAAGAGTTTGAGCATCATCGGTGCAAGAGGTCGGAAAGAGGGAGGGTCGAGTAGGAGAAGAAGCAAGTGGCATGATGATAGAGATCGTTGGGAACCCAACAAAGGTGATATATCAGACTAGCTCTTCTTATTTTGGACTTTTTTTGCAGTTGTGTATTTCAGAATGCTTTAGGAAATGTGTGTGCACTATAAGTCTTTGGATTCGGCTGTACTTGCTTATCAATCAGTAAATGGTCGTTACTTTGCAGGAAGACAGGTACTGCCTCCTGTATATTACACAGGTTGATTGATATTGTGATGCATACTGTGCTTATAGCCTATGTGTTTGCATCTTTTTTCCAAGCTGATAACATGTTGATGATAGTGAATGATAATTTATATGGATTTTACTTATATAATTGATTTTTGCTTCTGAAGATTTAGGAATTCAGAACTTTTGTTTCGTGTGGCAAGAAATTAGTTTGGAAAATAAATCCTGGAACACGAATAGAAAACTTATATATATAGAAGTGTGAAATATGGAAGTGTTTTTTGCCATTTGAAAGACATCCATACCTACTTGAGTACTCTTCAATGATATAAGGGTTACTGGAAAGAAACGAACAAAAAAATTACTGATTCCTAAAATCCTTTGAAACTGACATGATTCTAGACCGAATGACAGTACAAGTAAAAGAGCAAAGGAAACTGATATTTCAAATCTTAATTTATGAAATATGGGACACAATTTTTTTTTCTTAAACTAGTAGGAATGTGATTATGTGAAAAATATTTTTCTTTTAAAATTAGTAGGAATAGAATACATACAAATGATTGTCATTGTGTATAATACTATATTATCATGTGCAGGCATTTGTTTTAGTACTAAGAAGATTACTGAAAATTATAACTCGTTTGTTAAAAATTCTCTTTCCTTTAGCCTGCAAAAGACAGCAAAATAATACCACTCTCTAATAGTTTAAGGTTTTAAGCTAGGTGATCATTTTAACTTACCATATTCATTCATGCACGCTCTTAAAGAAGTGCATGCTACCCAATGTAGTTTGTCATATTGTTCTTTAATTGTTTTTATGTTTTTCTGATTGTGTATGACAGCTCCAGTGAGAGTTTGTTGGGGTAACAAGATGGAAGGTTGCTATATGTGGAGAGTTTATGAAATCAAGACTTCAAGTAAAGTTATTGTATTTTCAGAACCTACGGCGATGTTCGTTTTGGTTTTGAAATTTTAAAATTGGTTCTAGTTCGGGAATTATCCGGTTTTAAAAACCACCACAACACATGTTTTCATACTTTTAAAACCATGTCCTCCCTGGGAGGTGCGCTGTGAATTATGCAGTATATTATTCCCTGTGTGTGCTAATTTCTACTTGAATGGTCTTTTATGTGTGATTCCTAAATTTTTCTCAGGCATGTTCTCGTGGAATGGCATGCAGTTTCATTCACTGCTTCCGGAGCCCTGGGGGTGACTATGAATGGGCTGATTGGGATAAGCCACCTCCGAGATACTGGCTGAAAAAAATGGCAGCTTTGTTTGGTTATTCTGATGAATTATAGTAGAATATGATAAAAATATTGACCGCAGAAGCCCAAGATTGTACACGAATTCCAGATGAACGTTGACTGATTATGCAGACAGGTATGCTTAAAATGTTACCACTTGTGCTAGGAAAATGACTAGTTTTGTTTAGCTAGCTTGTTTCTCTAATTTTCTTTTGTTTCGATTGTACTTGCTCTCCTGTGGTTTGACCTGAGAGAGAAAGTTGCACAACCATCCAGTGGTAGAATTATACCCAATCAGTGTCCAATATTTGAATACAATCAGAAATTAACTTTCTGATTCAGCATTAGATTCATATTTAGGTTAAGTAATAGATAGCAAGCAAGCAGCCCTTTTGGCCATATATTGAAAATTGTGTGGAGATATATTGATGGCGAATGGCTCAACCTCGGGGAATATTTTAATTGTTTAATTAGACGAGTAATTTCCGAAAAGAGGATTAAGAGTACCTTTTGTAATTTGACAGAAACTTCTATGAACCTGGTTCATGGAAGTTTTTTGGTGAACGATATCACTGTTTAGTGTACGAAGTATGTTAGGAACTTAAGTATGGAAGCCCTAACTCCACCCAAAAGCTAGCTCAAGAGTGGAGGATTGACTCCCACTTAAGTACCCATCCACAATTTCTTGTGGATCCGATGTGGGATCGTAACAATCGACCCCCCTTGAAAGCCGGACGTCCACGGACGGCTCTCACTCTGGGCCCCTTCAGCGACCCAGGCAGAACCACACAGCTTGGTTCCCGGTGTCGAACGGCCCTTTCCCCAGGTAGCCCTCTTCCGTACCACGTCCGGGATCCGGCAGGTAGGACCAAATTGTTGGGAACAAGAGCAAGGGAATCGAACAGTAAACGAAAGACAAACAATTCAGGAATAGATTCTTTCCCACGCCAATATGGCTTTAAATTTCAATGATAGTGTATTTCTGATGATCCAAAAAGTGATCCTAATTACAATAGTTAAATAATACTTAGATGGTCAACTAGCATAATAAATAAAGCATTAATATTCACAGATAATCATATCAGCATATTGACTAATCAATTCAAAAGTTTGAAGGTTAGGGACTCTTCAGCTTCCCACGTTTTTCATAAACAATATCAGTAACAATTCCCTCCCTCTTTAAAATCGCCTTGTCCTCAAGGCGGAAATATGGAAACTGAGATCGGAACACCTCTTCATCCACCCATGGGGCGTCATCCTCGGACATTCCCTTCCACAACACAAGAACTTGGGGCACCCTATCATCCCCTCTCCAAACTTCTCGGAAATGGATCACCCGAAGTGGTTCGAACTCCACCGTAGAGTCAAAACAATCTATAGGCAGCTGGGCCTGTGCAATGTGATCATCAAAAGTAATAGATAGCAAGCAAGCACCCCTTTTGCCCATATATTGAAAATTGTGTAGAGATACATAGATGGTGAATAGCTCAACCTTGGGGGATATTTTTAATTGTTTAATTAGATGATTAATTTCCGAAAAGAGGATTAAGAGTACCTTTTGTAATTTGAAAGAAACTTCTATGAACCTGGTTCGTGGAAGTTTTATTGTGAACGATATCACTGTTTAGTGTACGAAGTACTACTATTTAACATATGAAATGTCAATGTTTAATGATTATGAGAAAAATAACACATAACTCCAGCATTTTTTTCATATGCTAAAAGGTGATATTTTGTATGCTAAAAGGTATACTTTGAAGAAGAGAGCTCATATGAACCTAGTTCACATGGGACCTACTCTTGTAATTTAGCCTATTCCTTGTTGCTTATTGACGTGATCTCTTACGTGGGGACCATGCATATCTTTATTTGATTATCAGGAAATTGATTGTTCAAGAAACCATGCTGAGGATGATGGTTGAACCAGTGAGCCTCGGCGGCGCCATAGAAAGCATTCAGAAGATGTCAGTGACGAACAATGTGGTGATTTGTCAAATTCAAGTAAGATCTCCAAGGTCTGAACATTCAAGGAGGAGAACAAGGCAGACTGACAGAAGTGATGGTTCAGAAAAAAAGTGTACATCTCCTGATGATCGCTGGGATTTTACTCATGACAGTGACCTGACTGTTGATTGGTCTAATGGGGAGAGAAAACAGAGAGAGGAAATCTCCAAGGTCTGAGGATTTTGAATGTGAAAAGTCCAAGAGACGAAAGATTAGCAGCAGCATTAAGGATAGAGGGAAAGGAGAAGATAGTAATTGTGGTAGAAATTCAGATAGATGTGAACTGGAGGAGGATGATAGAGATCTTTTTTTTTTTGACAGGAAGGATGATAGAGATCGTTGGGAACCCAACAAATGTGATATATCAGACTAGCTCTTCTTATTTGGGACTTGTTTGCAGGTGTGTATTTCAGAATGGTTTAGGAAATCGGATATATTTAGATGGGGCTTGAAGTCTTAAACTAATCGGATGTTACAAACTGAATTTCTTTTAAGCTCTATTTAGATGGATGAATTTGAAATCCATGAATTTGACACACAAACATCACTCAACAGTGGATTTTTAAATACTTAGATTTGAGAGTTTAGTTTAAAATGGAGGAATTTTAAATCCTCATCAAAACCTAATCATTTGAAATTTCATCCTCTCTACCTCTTCCCTCTCTCTCCTCCCTTCACTCTCTTTTATTTTCTCTTATTTTTTGATAATTCATGATTTGAAATTTATGTATTTTTACTTTTATTATTTTTCAAATTCATTCATATCAACTCTCCATGGATAGAGCCTTACATTTAATGTGAAATCATAGTTCAATTATCCCCCTTTTTAAGGAAAAGAAAATAGAGAAATAGTATATCTATTTCGTGGATTGTTGGTGCCACAAGCACACATATACTCATATAGGATGTGTTGGCGTGACCTTGTAATAATGAAAAAAATATAGTGTGAATCTTGTAATAATAATGTAATTGGTACTCCTTTGTTCCATTTTAATTTGCACTTTTATTATTTTTCGTGTTTTAGGAGCTAATTTTTTATTAGTATTTAAAATAATAATGAAATTATAATTCAATTATCCCCCTTTAAGGAAAAGAAAATAGAGAAATAGTGTATCTATTTCGTGGATTGTTCGTGCCACAAGCACACATGTAGACTTGTCCAACAGATTGGAACCGCCAGTTCCGGTTCCAAAATATATGGAATCGAAACCGAACCGAGTAAAACTGTTTGCCGGTTTCGGTTCAGTCGGTTCCGATTCGTTTCGGTTTCAGAACCGCTGGTTTGCCAATTTCTTTGTTTAATTTTTTTTAATACTAATATTTAATAACTTGAATTAACTTTATCTTGAGCTAAATTTGATTTTATTCAACTAAACTTCAAAATATAAATTGCAAATTTGCAAAGTTTACATTTTATTCAACTAAACTTATAAATTATAATTATAAATTACAATACAAACAATTAAACAAAACATTAATTTGGAAGTTGAAAGAAGTTTACAAATTACAATTTTTAAATTTAAGAATATAAATATTAGCTTATAAGTTACAACTTACAACTTATAAGTACACTATATTAGCTAAAAAAATATTATTTAGAATAAGAAGCTAGAGCAAGAGATAGAGAAATTGATGCAATTGGATCAATTTGGTATGAGAAATACATTCAAATGAAGCCACTATTTATAGATGAAAAAAAAAATTAATTAACAAACCGTCGGTTCGGAATCACCGATTTCGATTTTCAAAATCCAGGAATCGAAACCAAACTGCCATTTTTTCGATTTCGATTTCGGTTCAAGCCGGTTCCGATTTCGGTTTTTTTGGGCAAGTCTACATATACTCATTTAGGATGTGTATGAGGCGTAACCTTGTAATAATGATAGAAATATAGTGTCAATCTTGTAATAATAATGTAACTGGTACTCCTTTATCTCATTTTAACTTGCACTTTTACTGTTTTCTCGTGTTTGAATAAGTTAGTTTTTTTATTAATATTTAAAATAATAATATAATTTTTAAATAGACATAATAGAAGAGAGGCAGATCGATCATGCCCCACTTTAAAAGTCATTTTATCATTTCAAGAATATTAATAAACAACTCGTTCGTTAAAACACGATATAAAAAATAAGTGTGCAAGTTAAAATGGGACTGATAGGAGTATTAATTTTTTATTTTTTTACTTATTATGAGGAAAAAGTACCATGATACTGAGATGAGTGGGATCTTGCCCAACTATGAAAACATGTGGTAAAATTGGCTTACACCGTAAAACATGTGGTAAAAATTGGACATTCCAAAATAAAAATAGAAAACCATCAATAATATTCACCCAACAATATTCATAATTCTACATAAAATGTTATTATTCTTGAATCCGCATATACACGCAATTCAACCCATATTTTAAACGTTTACAAAATTATCTTAAAAATCCTACTCATTGTTTTACTTTTTTATTTTGTGTGCCCAATTTTTGGGTGCAAGTTAATATGAGACCGAGTGAGTATCAAACTGTTGAAATTTTAAATCCCTCAAAAACATAAATGGATTCTGGATGTCACAATACATTAATGATGATTTTCAATGCCTAAAGTGCCTGACATGGGCGAAAACAAGTGAAACTCCATACTTGTTACAGCAGTCAACTGCATCAGCATCCCTGATGCTTCCCCCTGGCTCTGCTATTACACCTACTCCGCTTTTACACGCTTCTTCAACAGCATCATTCCACGCTGTTCAACCAACACTCGATCGATTTATTATATGCTACTCTATAAACAGAAAATGCATACACACGCTAAATGTCGCAACTTACCAAATGGGAAAAAAGCATCGCTAGCCAATGCAGCTCCCTTCACTTCCTCCCCTGCTTTCCTCATTGCTATTCTTAAACTCTCAAGACGGTTTGGTTGCCCACTCCCCATACCTAACATACAATTGTTCTGCACACAACACAAAATGTTAACTAATTGTAAAAAAATTAAATTTTAAAAAGAGAACATGTAATATTCCAATAACGACAAATACTTCTATGCACCAGTTGCACCGTGCAACTCATGTGCATTTTAAACGGTATTAGTTTTTATACTAAATGGTAGTAGTTGGTACTTGTCCATCAATTGCATGGTGCAACTGGTGCAGCCAAGTGTTACTCTACAATAACAACCCCATGTTGCAAATGAAAATTCCAAACCACTTCAAGCATCAAAACTGTAAAAAATTTCCAACCTTTGCAATAACAATAGAGTTGCTCTTCACATGTTTCACACAAAGCCAAGCGAATTGTGCATCATGAAGTTCATTTTCTGGTGGAGACTTTTCAGAAACAACATCGAACTTGATATCTTCTGGGGTCAGATCATCTGCTTCTTGAGCTAACCACCCACCACCAACTTGTCTTAACGAGAGCTGTCCCTTATTATTTTTGCTTGCCTCTAGTATTCTCAACGTCTTTGACTTTCCACGAAGTACGTCAAGTCCTTTCTTGGAATACTTGGGAGCAACAACAATCTCATAAAACATACGAGTTTCACCATCTGTTGGACTCCTAAACTCTCGAATATCTTTTGCAAGAGCCTGTCAGAGACATGGACATGTAAAAGGTGTAGTTTCTCCTTTAAGAAGACTACAAAATGAACAACGAAAGCCCCACACCCAACATTATCTTTAGGCTCAGAAGTATGAAAGATGATCTTTAAGAGTATGTTTGATTTGGGATTTCAGTGGATTTCAAAATCCTAATAAATAACAATGGAGTGTGTTTGTTTTGATATTTAAGTAGACTCGTAGAGTAGGATTTAACTGTACGTAAAATTGATATCTAAGAGTGTGTGATTTTGTATTATTATATTATTGTTGATTGTAATTGTAATGATTGAATGATTATATAATAATTAGTGTTTTATTGGGTTTTCAAAACCGGATTCTAAAATCCTAAAATAGAACTGTGTTTAAACTTCAAAATCCAAATCAAGCATACGCTAAAGCTCCCACCAGAAGATCAGCTAGAAAAAACATTTCCACATAAGAATGCAGAAAAAAACTAAAAATTGATCTTACCTCATCAACTTCAACATTGAAGGTGACGATTCCACCAAAAGCACTAACTGGATCAGCTTTCACAGCTAGCCTGTATGCTTCAATAATATCGTCGCGCGATGCTACTCCACAAGGATTTGTGTGCTTCACAACCACACAAGTTGGCTTATTAAACTCACACATACAGTTCCACGCTGCATCAGCATCTAAATAGTTATTATATGACATCTCCTGCATCAAAAAGGTACACTAATTAAAAGGTAACCTAACACTATCCATTTAAAAGCTACTTAATATAGAATATGGGGATGATGAAAGCAAGCCTAAAAGAAAACCATACAAATGCAACTAAATCCTCTGGTTGAACACATTTGAAGGACTTGACCATCCATTTAATTTGACAATGGCTCGTTATAAACACACAAGAGCAGTTCTTAAGAAAGACAACAGTGTAAAAGAGTAATACCTTTCCATGGTGTTGAATAGCAGTTGCAATGCCACCAGCATTGACCTCTGCAAGAGACTTATCAACATAGAATGCAGCCTTCTGATGAGGATTCTCACCATACCGAAGTGAACTTTTCAGGGACAAAGGTGCTGCCAGGCTGGGAGGGAACTTATCTACAGGAAAATATGTTCAAAAACATGATAATACATCCAATCTTTATGAAATTTTTATTATGCTTCTAACATAAGAGATTACATCATCCTTTTTGAATAAACAAAAATCTAAATTTAGTTCCAACATGATTTATTGTACACTGTTCTAGAAGTTTATTCGTGTTTCTAAATATTGTTCTTTGCTGACAATAGTTTCAACTCTTTTGGTTTTAGCAATAACAAAACCTGTTTAATTTTACCTCCTCCAGTCTGCTTCCATAACCATTCTGAAACTGCAGAATCATAAGAAGCAACATGCTGAAAGCCTTCCAAGCCAATCTCATTCGAAATTGCTGATCATCCTGCCCTCCTTTGAGATATTCTAGGAGTGCTGAATAATCATTGGAGTCAACTACAACCAAAACATCCTTATGATTCTGTTGATTAGAAAGAATTAATCAGACATAGATAATATGAACAGAAGATTCAGACAATTAATGTATTGTAACCAGCACTAATTCAGTTCCCTGTGTATTGATCTAAATATGACATGATTTGATTCTGCGAAAATTGCTTTCTATAACAATATATGGAGTTTTATCAATTCAAGGCCTGAAAGATGGTAAATCTATCAATTTAAGGCATGAAAGATTTTTCCTATCGATTTAAGACCTGGAAGATAGAAAACTATCAATCCAGGGCCTGGAAGATAAAAACTATCAATTTGAGGCCTACACATTTTAAAGCCATGTTTGTCACTAAACTCTAAACCCTGAACCGTAAACCCTAAAACCTAAACACTGAACCCTGAACCATGAACCCTAAAACCCTGAACCATGAACCCTAAACCCTAAAAATAAAAAAATAAGGACATGAAATAAGGACATGAAATATAAGTGGCAAACATGACCTTAAAATGTGTGAGCCTCAAATTGATAGTTTTATCTTTCAAGCCCTGAATTGATAGTTTTCTATCTTCCAGGCCTTGAATCGATAGGAAAAATCTTTCAGGCCTTAAGTTGATAGATTTACCATCTTTCAGGCCCTGAATTGACATTTTTCCATTATAAATAATCAAATGCTAAACCCAAAATGAAACAATTGAAGGATAAAATTTCCCAGCTTAATACCACAAAAGGATGCCAAGGAGATAAATTTACCAGCAGAAAGATACGAGGCTCTAGGAAAATATTGAAGTCGCCAAAAATATGGAAAAATATTTGAAGTAGCATTCAATGCTTTAGAGCTGTGTTGTAAGACTACGATTATTGAATGTGTTGGTAAAAACAAATAGAGATAGTACGGAAATGTCTAGATTTTTAGATGTACTGAAAAATGTGATGTTAAATATGAAAATTATTGGAGAATGCAATGTTGGTTTCATTCTGTCTCTAAGATGAATTGAAATGTTTTTCACCTTGGGGAAATTAAAAAAAATAGCTTAAGTTTTGCTCTCTACACCTGCTAATTAAAATTTTCTAATAAGTGAACTCAGTGAAAGAATCCTAGTGAGGTATTTTTCCTCGGAAATTAACAAGAACCTCTTCATTTGTTTAACAGTGAAAACGTACGCATAACTTACTACTGTAAAACTACAAGATTTAACACCAGACAACCTTTGCAGCAGCTCTAATCATGGCAGGTCCACCAATATCAATATTCTCAATCCCATCTCCAAAAGAAGCCCCAGCAGACGACGAAACCTTATCATAGAAGGGATATAAATTCACCACTACCACATCAAATGTACCTGTTAAATGATAAATTTAAGAAACAACAAACCTAAAGAGTAACTGAACAACAAAGAATCATACAACTGGTTAGTGTCTTTCAATTACAGATTATTATCCAAATGCTCAAGTCTTCTTCAATACACGTGCTTGTATAATTTACAATATCATAAAACACCTCTTCTTCTGAAATATCTTCAACCAAAAATTATTTATTATCTCCCCGCAGCCATTAAAATCGTTGAAATCCTCAATCAGCAGTTGCTGATGCATACTAGCATAGATAATTTAAGAGTTTAGATGACTCACTACAACCTACTTAACAAAACTAGATTATGGATATTGCTCATCCACTATACATCCATTTCATAGAAGTTTCAAAGAGCCATTTCTATGAGAAGATGAATACAATAACACAGAACTAGATAAAATGTCAAGTATAAGAAGTAGCAGTTCAAACTTCTAAAATGTTGTACACTTATATATTTTGAAGTGAAAAAAGAATAAAAAAGGTTAAAAGGAAGCAACTATGGATTAATTGCCAAAAGTCATGAATGCATGAAAGCTTTTTCTACTTTTTCCGCTTACACAAGTTAGAATTAACATGGCAAGTGATCTAGCTGTAAACTGGACAAACATATTATGTTCTTCAATATAATAACTTGAGAATATAAAAAATGTTAGATTAAATAAGACAAAGCACAATATGCAACAGTACACAGCTGAGGTAGAAATTGGTATAAAATTAGTTAATAATGTGGGTAAAATAATATCATTGTATTGAAAAGTCAACAAGCGTAAAATCTATGGTCTACACCTCCAAAAACAGCTTCAATTCCAGCCCAAAAGGAAACAACCAATGAAAATTAAGGAATTAAAAGTACATGAAAAATGAAAATGAAAATTATTAACTCACCAATTCCATGCATATTCAGGGCTTCCATGTGATGATTTTGATCTTTTTTAGCAAGAATACCTCCATGTATACTAGGATGTAGAGCCTTCACACGACCATCAAGCTGTAAAGGATGAACAAAGTATTAAAGAGAGTTAACATATCAAGATTATCTGATTAAGTTAAGTAATAATCATATTCTATCAAAAGAGAAACATTTGAAGAAACAGTGCAACAATGATGACAGCATACAATAATTTCTGTAGTCTATTAAACTTAATGAAAAACAGACCCCTATACAGGAAGAATAAAAGGAATATATCTGACAAGCTGCTGCATCGAAGTTTACCACAATTTCCACCATCAGTCAATGCATCACTTTTTTACATAAGATAAAAATAAAAATTACTGCATTCCCTCAATTACTAATTTAGCTAGACCAGAAGAAGGGAAAGAAAAGGAGCTTAGCTGCTTACCAGTTGAAGATGCAAAAGGAATAACTTTTTATTTTATTTCATTTTTTTAATTAAAAAAATCATGTAAGAAATATATGGTGATATATATTGCCTGAAGGACTGCCTCTATGGAAAGAAAATCAGCATCGTAAAACAGGAAAAAGGGCTTACCATTTCAGGAAAACAAGTAAGTTCCTCCACCTTGGTAACAGACACACCAGAACTTTCCAAAGCAGAGGCTGTTCCTCCAGTGGAAACAATTGTGAATCTTAAAAATATTAATAAAAGACCAAGTCAGTTGGTATCAGGGCAATCGATTCTCACAAAACAGATATATGCAAAGTTGTATCTTGAGCAGCCAAACTATACTAGCCTTTTTTGTTTCAATTAAAGCTCACAGTATTACCTAGACCTAGATCAATAAAAAGCTCCTTTATAACCCAATGACCACAATCTAAATTCTCTTAAATGTGCTAATAATAAACTAGTGCTATTTCAGTGACATGGAGAATTAAAATATACATAGGTCAAATCTTCAAGTTCAGAGCCTCTTTATGATTACAACCCCCCAGTCATCTTAACCACAGTTCATAAGGATTTCAGATATTATATCTAACCCCTGTTATTATAAAGACTGAATCTTGAACTAATACCAAATAAAACAAGACAAAAACTTGTATGAGACGGACTCATTCCATCACTTGTATATTATATGATTCGTGGACTTATGAGTCTACCCGAATCATGTCTTAAAGCAAAATGAGCTGTAAATACTAAAGTGGAGTTCCAATGACACCATCTCACACAAGACTCCCTCGATGAACTATTATTCACTTGCAAGTGGGAACCTGAACATAGACTGGATAAATAATACTCCAAATAAAGAGGAGCCACCTAAAAGAATTCCCATCTTCTACACCAAAATCACATTTGGCTTCTCAAACAGAAATGTAGACAAAGTCTAAAGCATGAATATCCTAACATTTTAATATTAGCTGCAAATTAACAATAATCCCAGAAAGCCAACTATTATTAAATTAAATAAAAGGCACAAAACTGTTGTTCAGCACAGTAGGAGATACCCCAATTGCTGCAGCCCATTTCCAAGCATACACAAGTTCGCCTTGTCTGACAATGATATTAACGCTTGCCTCTTCCCTATATAATATCATAAAAATGACAAATCAAACACACTCTCAATTCTCAAATTGAAAAGAACGAGCAAAAAAATTCTTAAAAGGTAATTTTGAATAGAAAAGAATACCAGAAATTGAGGACTTGCGGTCTAGTGCCGGGGTTGAAAGAGTTTCTGCCATTCCTCTAACTCGACAAGTAGCTAAATTATATGCCGACGTCACCGACTGCCACAAAAAAATTCGAAAATTAAACGCAGCAAAACAAGGCAGAAATTCAAAACAAATTAAATTGATTGTAATCTCACATAATATAAAAGAAATACCAATTGGTTTGAGGAAGAAGTGGTTCTAGGGTGACAAGTAATGGTGGTGTGTGCGGAGCTGACAAGGGAGGAGGTGAGGGAAACAGCGGTAGAACCTGGGGGGCGGCGGCGGCGGCGGCAAAAGGGCAGCATTCTCTATGTGCTTTTCAGTAAATTACGCGCGGCGCGTTTCAAATATTGTGACTTGTGCACCGCTTTTAAGCAAGCTCTGAAATTTTGGAATTTGAAATCTGTATTTCATCGTGCTTGAAATAAAGTAAGAGTATGACTCTCGTGAAATTTTCAGACAACAAATGATATATAATCTCCTCCGTTTAGGAAGACTCAGGCTAATTTTTTTTGTAGATTAGATTAAAGAAAAGTTGTTTTATGGGGTAATAAGTGTATGTTGTAAGGTTATCAGTGGAGAAGAGGTGTCCAAAATGGGTGTCTGAAAGTCTTTATGGGAATGAAAAAAAGAGAAAGTGTCTTGTCTTTTTTTTATGAAAGATATCACAATTAAGGCAGATTAAACTAAAATTTGCGGGTCATCCTCGCGTGGGTCTCGGGGTCTGGTCGGGACAGGCGTGGGCGGGCAGGACGGTCATGGATGTGGGTTATGGGTTGGACGAACAAATGTATATTTATAGAATGATATTTTTAACAGATATGTGTTGTAGCATAATGGTTTAGGTCCATTGTTAATGACTTAAAGAACAACTTGATGTGTTACTACATTAACAAAAGAGTGTTACCCTATGAACAAACGAATGTTACTACACGAACAAAAAAAGTACAAGGCGAATTGAAGAAATTTAGAAGAATATGGAAGAGAAAAAGAAAAAGAAGAATAAGAGAAGAGAAGAGAAAAAAAAAACAAGAAGAAGCCATTTATGAAAATTAAAATCAAGAAATCGATGGTCTGGACATGAGGAGGAAGAAGCCTCGCCTAAACAAGTTGTTGCCCGAGCCCGAAAAAAAAAAAAAAAAACACACAATTAATCTATAATTGTATATATGACTTGTATGTAATATTACATACAATTTTTTGCCATAAAGTAGTCGGGTTTTATTATTATATAGATTATTATATAGTAAATGTGTATTTGAATTTTTTTTATATTTCATTTTACCTTTTTTAAATTTACTATTGCATTTGACTTGGACGTATAAACAACACCCAATCTATTTTTCGTACAATTTTAATATGGAACCAATCATCCCGTTATTTATATTTTAAAAATTATATTTTATCAAATTATACAAAATTCAGCTATTAACCACATAAAAAATTATCACCTCAACATTCCACATCAAATATAAATAATACCCCATCCCAATTACAAATGAATTTGTCCATTTACTCCCCAATCATCCCAACTAGAAATGTTACTATTACATGGAGTAAATTGTGTCAAACCCCCGTGGTTTGAAAAATCGGCGTCAAACCACCCTGTACTTTTAAAATTGTGTGAAATCTCCTTGTAGTTTTATAAATATGGTATGAAACCCCAATTTTTGTTGATATAATGAAAAGTGTATTACACACTTGATTTTTAGTGATTTTTTTCCAACTTTTTTGTTCAAAATGACTTAATTATCCTCCATTGATTATATTAAGAGGGGGGGTTTGACGTCAAATTTTTATATTTTTACAATTAAATAATTATTTAATTGTAAAAATATGAATGCTTAGCACCAAAATAATTAAATAATTATTTATAGTTTAAATTTTTTATATAATTATTTAATTGTAAAAATATGAAGGCTTAGCACCAAAATCATTTTTAATATAATTAATGAAGGGTAATTCTATCATTTTACAAGAAAATTAATACTAAAAAGCGAGTGTGTAATATATTTTTCATTATCTCAACAAAAATTGAGTTTCACACCATATTAAAAAACCATAAGGGAGTTTCGCTCGATATTTATTAAATCACAAGGAGGTTTCACACAAATTTTAAAACACAGAGAGGCTTGACATCAAATTTGCAAATTACAAGGGGGTTGACACAATTTACCCCTATTACATGATCCTAATATTATTTATTCTTTTATTTTATTTAAATAAATAAGATCATTTTAACGAGCTCAAATTCATTAAAGTAGCTATTTAATGAGCTTTTTGCAAGTATAGATCATCCTAAGTTTGATATCGGTTTGTAACAAAGCAAAGCAGGAGCTCATGGTACTACCACCAAGTTCATATTAGGCATTTTCTGATTAACATGGGGATACAAATACTTTGTTTTTCAATAAATTGTTTGCTAAAGTGAATCAAATACCAATGTTTACAGCTTTCTCAAGTGATTCTAATCATGGTGGCAGGAAGCATAAAAGATAACACCTTAAACCTAACAATCAAATTCAATTGAGAATATCATATCTTGATATTACATTCCAACTCAGGGACAAAACCACAATGGAAGCCAACAAGCTTACCAAATTGAAATTCTAGGGTCGATCCTATACAGCCGATTTCCCCAATGGTAGCTCAATGGCACATTTCACATACTGCTCCAATCCATGGATCTTTATAGTGAACCTCTTATCAGCAGCCAAGAAACTGGAAGCATGGAGTGTTGCGAATTCATTCATTTCGGATAGATGAGTATTTCTCCGATAATGTCTGGGACTTGGAGATTTCGTTTATAAGATTCTTAAACTTGTGACTACAATCTCCTCCGCTGTACACAAAAGTAGAGCATACGAGAAATGGAAAATTAAATAATTAAAAGATTTACACGACGGTTCTAGCTAAAACAAATATATAGCAATTTGAGAAACTCAACCGACTTGTCCAAGAACAACGAATACTTGCTATGTTTGCCAGATTAATTACTCAATCCGTTCCAATTTAACTATTGTTTTTGGTCACATAGATTAAAAAAGTCATTTAATGCCCATAATTATTTGTATAAAATTGACTAATTACCCTTTTGGGTGTTTTACATATATTCTTGTATCAATAAATGAGGCACATGCGCATATATCACAAAATTAAGAAAATGGGGAAGGTGGAATTTTTTTTTTTCTTGGAAACCAAAAAACCGACAAATAACTCGGAGCAAATTTTTCCTTATCTAAAACTATAGTTAAATTGGAACGGATGAAGTATCATTTTCAGTGAATATACCCAAAGGACCAAAAAAAGTTCTGAGGAAATAAATGTGCCATAAAATATTAATTTGAAATCAGAATTATACCTTATCCGGTTCAAGGATGCAATTGCCCGAAGGGCACTCCGGATCATATCTTCATTACGATCAACTTCTTGCTTGACGGCGTCTTGCTTGGGCCTATAATTGATAGTTTTCTGGAGAGGGTCAACCAAGGAATCCAACACTGGAAGTTCAACAATTAGGTGAAATTTAGATAATGATCAACTAAAATGGTATATTCAGTTTACAAATAAAGCTCATTTTATTAAAAAGAAAAGAACTGAGAACCACAACCCAATTCTCATGGTCTAAATAATGTTACAAAGAAGGTGAAATCTGGCCTCGTTAAAACCCTTATGTCGTAAATTACCTTGGGAAAAACCGACAAAAGGGAAAAACACTTATATTCAGTTGAGAATATTAGGCTTATCTAAAACCATAGTAAAGAGAGGAATGAATTACCTGCCAACACAGCAGAGGGGCATTTATCGGCCAACTTTGAAAGGATGAGATGACAAGGCATTTTAACATCATAATGATCTGCAATTGAAGAAAATATATGTTACAGGTTAGAAAATAGAACAGGTTTTTAACAAAATATTCCTTTTCACATTAACTCACCATCTAAACCAGATAAAAGGTATGGCACAATAAAAGAAGACGGATTGACTTGGTCAAGGCAACTGTCCAACAATGTGTCCACACATTCAAAAGCAGCTTTTCTTAATTCAAGCCCATCATCTACTGTGTGCTTGAAAGGACCTAGATCCACTGTCCTGATCAATTCTTTCTGCATAGAAAGGATTGGTAAAAAAAAGATGTGAGTTCAAATTCATTATGGGAATAAACAAAATTAGATAGTGAGCCTGAATTAAAGTAGTCTTACCTTTATTACTGTCTGATCATAGAGAAGAGGCAATAGCTCTGGTAGCAGGCCCTTTATCAGGTTTGGTTTATTATGAGCTGCAGTACTCAAGGCCAATACAGCGGCACGCCTCACATGCTGCACATATACCAAAAACAATTACTCCATCCGTCCCACAAAGATAGTCATCTTTTGAGTTTTAAATAGACCAATAAAAATCATTTATTGTGCTTGAGCCTTTGGATTTTACCTTTAAAGTTCCTGATCTACCCTTATTTTATTGAATACAAAACAATAATGACTATAAATTGTGGTCATTAAATAGGGGTATTATATACAATTTACACACTTTCAATATAGAAATGACTATAATTGGCACTTGCTAAAAAGGAATTATGACTATCTTTGTGGGACGGAGGGCGTATATAAATAGTATTTATGGACCAAGATATAAGGAATCTTGTTTATTGTCCTAATTAAAATTAGGCAAAGTCTTAGTAAACCAGTTTTAACATGCAACTGGTTTGCACTTTGTGTGTAGTTTTAAACAGTATTAATTGTTTCATCAAAAGGTATTAATTTGATAGTATTAATTGTTTCAGTAAAGTGATTAGTTTCACTTGTTGCAAACTAGTTGTACGGCAGAACTGTTTTACATAAGACCAACTCATTAAAATATTGGAGAAACCGAAATTACCCGGTCTTGATCCTTGATAAGCATTAGGAAAGATGAAATCTCGGGGTACAAAATCTCATCAATTTTCTCCTGCCTTTCAACTATAGAATATTTTACTGCTATTACAACAGTTGCTCGGGTGAATGCAGCAAGATTGGTTGTCCTCACCTACAGTAATATGTCAACATTATTACATCGCCCACAGAAACAAACTAAAAAATCATATGTAATATTTATAATACAATTTACGAATATCACTTTCTAAGATACCTTAAGTGCAGGAACAAGTTTTCCAGGCTCAATAAGAGCAATTTTTCCCAGACACTCAGCTACCACATTACGAACGCCCTCTTCTTCACTTTCACATTGGTTAAAAAGCAACTTAGTGATCTTCTCAACACTAGAATCATCGAATTCTGCTTTATCTACAGATTGTCTCACAATAACCTCCTTCAGAGAATGGAGCAATAGATATTGCTTTTTCTGCTGATTATCAATTTTGTCCAAGATAAATGGCAAATATTTCGGTAGATTGCCAACAGCAATATTTCCAAGGGCATAAGATGCAGCAGATTTTATTTCTTCAAACGGTGATTGGAAGGACTCAATAACAATATTCTCTATGTGGTCATGAGAACTTAAATCTTTTCTCCTGCCTATCTCCCCCAAGCACAGCAGGGAGAGATGTTGCTTGGCCTATAAAAATAGTGGTGAATAATATAAAATCAATATAAGACTATTTGCAATGATGCTAAAAGATAAAAGATATTTTCATTCATTTCAAGATCCAAATCAGATCAAATGATCCAAAGGAAGCTGATAATAGAATTGAATGTAAACACAATGTTTAAATCAACCAAGGTGATGTTTGTTTTGGGTTTTAAGAAAACAGGATTTGGCTTTTGAAATTTAAAACCGGCTCTAGTTCGGGATTTTGAAAACCAGATTTTAAGAAACCACCACTACAACACCTATAAACCTATCATCACACTTTCTAATACAATCAATTATCTCTCCTTGCACTTTACAATATTAAAATCATAACCAAAAGCCTTCTAAAAATCTTTAAACCAGTTTCTAAAAGCCACTTTAAATCAACTAGGTTATGTGTTGTGTATGTGCAAGTCTAAGGACATAAATGTACAAAAATAATCATTAAATGAAATTTTCAAGAAAATTAAAACAGGGGACAAACAAAATTAGATTTGTATACCGAATCGGTGCTATTTTCAGCTTTCAAGATATCTGTAAGCATATTTACAGTTGAGGAACATTTTTTGTCCCCAGCAGCAAGACAGAGAACAGCCACACATTTAGCAATCGAGAATAAAGCCTGTTTGGCAATGGCACCAGCCTGGGTAGATGGCTTTGCAGTTGAAAGCAGAGAGTCAAGCAGTACATCAAAGCTTGTGTTTGCTGAGTAAACCAGGACGCTAAAAAAGTTTTGTAGTGCCTGTGATTTCCAAAATATGAGGTTAACCGAAGCATACTTTGATAAAAAACATATAGATCAAAGAGATATAAATTTGGTACCAGAAGGGCTTGCCCCTGCAGGAGAGAACTTCTTATCAAAGTAAGTGCTTGGGGAAGAACTTTGTTTCTCACAGTAAGACCGACATTTGGACCAGACCTTTTGTCAGCCATTAACGTGCAACATAATTCCAGAGCTAGAGCAGCCATATGCAAATCTGAATCACTGAAAAGCAATAGGAAAAATCTACACTTAAAAAATGGCCATTTTGTATAATAGTAACTATATGGGCAGTAAACACATCTTGTGATACCTTATCAGAGTTGAAAGTTCGACAACAATGACTTCATATGCAACTGAACCAATTTTATCACCATACCCGACGATTAATGTGTTTAGCGTCCCTAGGGTAGCTTGTCTTAGCGCTCGATTGGCCTATTTAATGGGAAAAAATGAAATTAGCACAGAAATTCTCTATATCAGATCATCAAGGTATGAAAGTGGGGAAAACAGCTAAATGCTGTAGATAGATAGCAGGTTGATATATTAAAAAATTAAATTTAGAAAGAAAAGGAAAGGTAAAAAAAAAGTAGAAAAAAGAAAAAGAAAGAAAATAATATAGAAAAGTACAAAAAGATGTGCAGAAAGTGAAGTACCTTGCGCAGGAATGCGGTCAACTCTGAAATGACATGCTCTAAAATGCATGATAGGTCAAGGTGCAGGGGAGAAGCAGCAATGACAGCAAAAGCCTGGAAGAAGGAATAAAGGTATAAAAAGTTTGCGCATAAATAAAATATCAGGTGTTAACAAAAAAACTGACTACTTTTTCCATCGAGACTAGTACTTAACAAACTCCCGAAAATGAATTCCTCATAATTGAGTGGCCTTAATCTTATCCCACAAGTCTCAAGATTAAGTTATAGAAAAACCTAAGTTGCTTTACAACCCAAGTCTCTCTTCACAAAATGACTGTCCAAGAGGCGGATAGTCATCAATTTGTCTCAGGTTTCATTATTGAAGTTTGTTGTCTGCTCACTACCGTGTATGATAAAAAGAAGTTTCTATAACGAGAACAGAATGGTTAGAGAAAGAGAGAGCACATAAACACAAATGGTTGGATAAATAGATAGATAGAGAGAGTTAAAAGATTAATTAACAGAAGTGAGGAAAATATTGTTCCCATCTTCGACAACATGCAGGTTTAACTTTCAGTGCTCCCAATAACAGCAACTTCTATTCATTCCTTCAGTCATTTAAAAAATTATTTATTTGATATATCTTTGAGACCTTAACCAACGTAGGCAACGTATATGTCCTAAAATAACATAGTCTGTTTCAAAAAATATAATATTTGCCCATCAAAAAAGGTTGATGTTAAAAATTGTTTCAGTTTTATAGCACCATTGTTTAGTAAAGTAGTTCCTGACACTGGCACAACCATGATAAGCTGCATGCTAGTATATGTGAAAGAAGAAATTCATTAAGTGCCTTGAAATGCAACATACATAACAAGAAACAAGAACTACCAAAGAAGAAAATCCCTAGTTAAGAACTCTCACTAACCTTAACAGCTGTAAGACGAGTTATCTCATTTCCCATCCGATCCACTAGCACAGGAAGGCATGAGGGTAGTTCCCTTGCAAGATGATCACCAAATGTAGAAACAGCAAGCCCCATGCATGAAATGGCACATTCTTTCACTTCCTGCAAAGAAGACAGTAATGGCCTGTTTGTTTCTAGCTTACAAAACACAAGGTTTTACTTTCAAAATCCTAATGTGTGTTTGTTTGTAGGATTATACAAGCTAGATTTTAAAATCCTAATCTATAATACCTACACTCTCTTACATTCTCTCTCAAACTTTTCCTTCCCCCAATAACACAACCTTTATTGTTCACAATATAATAATCCCACTATCACTTGCTTTTTCACTGTCTTTTCTAAATCCTACACTACTACATCTTATCAACCAGACAGACCCAAAAGTCAAATTTCCTTTTTTACTATTCCAAGATTTCTCAATCCACTTACAGCCTGAAACAAACATACACTAAGCCATGATAGCAAAGCACAAGATTTCCGTGCAAAGAATGTCTCTAACCTGATCTTGATCTTGATTTGTCAAACGTGACATGATAGCAGCATATATAGGATGGACATAGGGTTTGAAATCAAATCCATAAACCTGAAGAAGATCCAATTGATATTTCAGAAATGTATTTATAAGGCTTATGCCATACAGAACCGAACTAAATCCAGATACCAAACAGCAAACCTCGATATTTGGTCGCACAACACGAACTAGTTCTCCACATACTCTTAAAGCCTCTGCCGTGACTTTGTAATACCGTTCACCAACAGCAGATATAATTGGAGCAGAAATAACCTGAGAAAATAGGACAAAACAATCAGTACAAAACCAAGAGAATAATTGATCATAGATTAGATAACATGTTATAATGATGATCTTCATTTGTACAGGATGTAGAAAAGCAAAAAACGATATAGGAAAGTAAACAATAAATAACCACCAAAAAGTTTCATAATCCAAATAACTGTCTAAGTTTACAAGCAAATGCATCAAACAGATGGAGAAAATGTGTGATCGCACTCATATATCATCAATAAATGATATAAGAATTTCAGTGTCTTTATATAGGTTTTTGAGCTGAAAATTTTAGTTTCTTCCTAAAAAACTTAAAGACCGTGGAATATTAACTGGTATGGTTGATTATAATGGTCCTGGCTAAAAATTAGATGGGATAAAATAAAATAAATAGATTTTTTAAAATAAAAATTCCAGAAAAAACAAAGCATCACGAGCACAACATAATTATTGATACTCCTTTATGTGATATGCTCAGTTTTACCATATCGCATTATTTGTGAGAGAGCAGTAATGAGCATAGTGACACCCCAGATTACTGTTTTATTTGTTACTTCTCTTCCACCTTTGCAATATTGGAGGTAAGTTACATTTTCTCCATTCATTTTGTCCATGATTACTTTGACATCTTTTGTTCACTGCAGAAGTCTATCTTTAAAATCAACCAAACTAGTACTATAGGAGTAATCATCCATTATATGAGATATCTCTCATATAAGTAGAAGGTAATCTCAATCTCAGCTACATAAGGTTGCAGCACTTCCTCCACACACATCCATTTAAAATAAGACGGAACATGTAGAAATACCCTAAAATGGTAAATGATAATTATCACAGAGCCCTTAAACCTAAGGAGCATTCTTCTAAAATTGGCATTCCTAATACAACAGTTCAACATGCAAAGAAATCAATGGAAAACCAAGTTAATTAGAAATTACCTTGATGTAGGGATGAAAAACAGATGGAGCATGCGAGGTTAACACTAATCTCGTAAAAACAAGAGCCTCAATCTTTAAATTTGATGTAGAAGATTTGTCCTGTGCATAGAGGTGGGTTTTAAATATATAAAATTATATCAAACTCAAATACTTGAGAAGGCAGAGAAAGAGAAAAGCTTACACAAAGTGCTTTCTCAATTCCAGGTGTGAGAGAACCAATGTGATCTGCTAGGCAATCAGGCAAAACGATTACCAGCTCTTTCAAAACTGAGAAGGCCCCAACCTGTAAAATATATATACAGAAATAAATTTTCGAAGCTCAAGATTTAACATAACAGCATCTTGTATCATCCTTCACCTTTGTCTTGATAGACTTTTCCCGTAGCTGTTTATTTACAGATCGTACAATCTTTGGCACCTCTTGCTTTAATAGATATTTGGGACTGCATATCATTACAAAAAAGGTAATGGAATAAAACATGTGCCATAACTTTCCTTTTTCGAAATGGAATAGTGCAGCACTATATTGATTCAAGACTGATAAAAGAAGAAAGCCCTATAACATAACGGTGATCTTGTGTAAGTTATTTTCACAGTAGACCAAGTATGATGTGTAATAGACTAATATAGGTACGGAAGTTTATGCTAAACCGAAAGTATAATCATCTGTTTGGCTCCTTTTTCTAGTTAAGTCATCATCTTAAGCACAACTAGTTATTTTAACAAAATAGGCCAGCATTGCTATTAATTATGTGAAGCTACAGCGTAAAAAGAGAAAAAAGAAAAAAAACCACCACTAAAAAATATTAATGATTAATATCATCCATGAGTCTAAGAAAATATAACTAAATTGAAGGTACAGCCACTTTTGTCAAAAAACTGGAACAATGTTAAGTATTTCCGAACCCCCAAGGGTTGGCCCAGTGGTGTAGGCTTGGGACTTAGGAGTGTGCTCCTGTCTAGGTCGTAGGTTCGAACCCTCTTAGGTGCGATCAATCCTTGAGATGGGTCAGCCCATACAGAGCTTAACTCTGGCTTGAAGTGGGGCCCCAACTAGTGGACGGTGGGTTCTGGTCCCCCGGATTAGTCGGTCCTTGGACCGGATACCGAGTTATCAACAAAAAAAAAAAGCTAAGTATTTCCGAGTAATTTAAGTGTTTCTAGATCAGCTCTTTCAGTTGACAATGATATATCAAGGTTCTTTTTCCCTGAATGACTTGACTACTATAAGTGAGAGGTTATAAAAACCCACTGAATTCATTATGTTATGTAACAAGATTTAGTTTTATCACCTAAAACCCAAAAGGCCACAACAGCATTTCCTCGCATTCTAAACTTAAAAAACAAAGATGACTGAACTTTGATCATAAATTAGAAGAATAATTGGTAGTTCATACAAGAAAATGAACTTGCCTTGATTCATCAAAATCTGTCTGGCCTTTTGTAACATTTCCTGTTTGTCTTAGTAATTCAATGAATGTATTGAACACATCCATCTGCAGCATAATGGGACAGAAAGAAAAATCAATTAAAAATCTTACAGTTGTACAAGAACCAGTTGGTTAATTCTTTCATACCTTGACATTCTCTTCCCTTTCTTTAAACCTATCGATCAACTTTGGGCAAGCCTGAAAAAAGAGGGATCCCACTTTATATTCCGGTAGATTACCCAAAAACAAACACACACAAGAAAAAAAAACTGTAGCAAACAAGTAGTTTGCTAACACAAGAAATAACCAGTTTGTTGGTGTGGATATATTCCCAACTTTTTTCCATAGATTAGCATCTAAACTTTTGAAAGTAAAAGGCAAAACAGAGAAACAAAACAGAACAATAAAATTTCTTCTTTGAGCTAAAAAGGATGTATACGTTGTATACCTTCATCTATTTAAACAACCTCCAGGCAAGCAACTTAAGTTTTAACTAGCATGCTCTCCTAAAAGGCCAGCAATTGTTTGGTTATCTATCTATCTCCCAAAAATTATAAGAAAAAAAAAAACAAGATAGTGAAACATACATTGAGTTTATATATAGCTTGAGAATAGATTACACCTATTAGTTGCAGGGTCATATATGCTTAAGTTAAGGGAAATAAATTTTTGTGTCTTTCCAATTCTAACTTTTCGTTTAATATTGTTGGAGAATCAGCTCTTAAAAAAGCAAATATCAATATATCTGCAAGGAATGCCAGTTTGAATTTATGGAATTACCAATAATAGCAAAAATGGTTAGAAATAATAAAATTTACAGGAATGCGAGATAATTAAATGGCACATTACACTGTTTTCCAGGTGGGAAAATAATACATGTCATAGGCATGGATAATCCAAAAGGGATAAATATATTATATATTAACTCCACAAGGAAATTTGTATGAGAGACATGTACGATCCGGTTTGTTTTAGCAAAGCACACGGGATGACAGGACTTGCTGGTCTTAATGAGCTGTATAATCTGTGACGACTCAAACTATTGGAATACAGGGGTATTTGCAGAAAATTATGACTTGACGAAGTGATTTACTTTAATGATTGTAAGAAAAATTGCTAAATTGTGAAAGTAATGAGTGTTTGCAAAATTTGTATCAACCAGATGATGAGTGTTTGGTAAAAGATTTTAGTAGAATAAAGTATTATTGAGAAGTTAAAATCAGGTAGAAGTACACTCCTTTCAGCTTTTAGACTATGGATTCTACATGATTAATTTAAGTAGAATCATTCAATTTGAAAACACCCAAAATTACTTCTCCACACAATTCTAGGTGATTATACACACTTTTTTTAAGAAAAAAACACCCCCATGATAACATGCAAAGGGATAATAAGAGCAGGAACATTTAAAACAAATAAAAGTATTAAAAAGTACAATTCTGTACCTCCTCATATAGTCTAGAAAGTATCTCAGGGCGAGAAACAATTAAAGCAGCTAAACATTTGGCAGCGGCTCTTCGAACTTTCCAGCTGACATCTTCATCATCGGTGTATTCGTTAGCACTCTCACTACAAGCCGACAAGAACGAAGAAACCCATCAGCACAAAAAAAAAAAAAAAAAAACTCAAGTGAAAATACAAGCAGCCATTATCAAATGTCATAACATACTCATCTTCCTCCTCCACATAACTCTCATCGTCTGTGTCTTCCTCCATATTATCAGTGAAATTTGGATCATGGCTAAGAAATTCCAAAGTAAGATGTAATATTTGATCACAGTAGGAAGAGATATCCCTAGGACACCTTAGCAAAAAACTTTCGAGCGCCTGCATCAGGAATATATAATGAGTTGGGGAGAATAAAAGATTACTCCCTCCGTCCCACAAAGATAGGCTTATAGGTTTTTTCACACAGATTAGAAAATGAAAGTTATTATAGTTAGAACATTAAGTTTTTGCTTTGTTTTCCTCATTTGCCCTTATGTCTACTCGTCTCTCATGACAATTACTAGTGCCTAGATATTGATTTGGAACATAACAAGATACATTAAATAGGAGCAAAGATGGAAATGAAAATTTAATGATATCTTAAATATAGTAACTAGCCTATCTTTGTGGACGGATGAAAACAGAAAGCAAGTCTATCTTATGAATAAGTAAGGTGGCATTACAATGTGAATAAAGAAACTGATTTGAAAGAACCATCAAAATCAGAGTACCTGCAAGCTATACTCACGAAGCTCTTCATCATTCTCTGATGCATTATTACAGTAGTTAATTAGAATCGGGACTGCATCTCCAAGGTGCGGACCAAAGCGATAGCCAACAGCACGGCTTAAAACACCAAAAAAATTCACTGATCATTTACTACAAGACTCCTCATGGATAGAACAAGGTGAGAAAGTCAAACATAGAAAATCATTGAAGAAAACTTCCTTTCAGTTTCAACTAGGCTGCTCTTTTCATCTAATTCAATTTCCTAACCACGTTGAAAGAGTGTGGTGCTAAATAACCCTGGTCAAAGCTTTAACCATTACATGATTAATCCATTCTAGAATCACCATTTGACCTCTTCAATTTTGTTAATTATAAGGCCATGAACCAAGTAACAGGGCTATTTATCATCCAGCATATTCTACAGTGTACGGCACTATTTAAATATCGAAAATCAAAATATCTCTAAACTCACAGTAATGAAGCAACAATCTTAAGAACAATTCATTAAGGGCGTGTTTGTTTCTGGATTAACAAAAACAAGATTTTACTTTCAAAATCCTAATGCGTGTTTCTTTGTACGATTATGCAAGCTAGACTTCAAAATCCTAACCTATAATACCTACATTCTCTCTCATACTTTTTTTCCTTAATAGAACACCTTTGTTTTTGGCAATATATTAATTCCACTATCACTTACTTTTTCTCAATCCTACCCTACCACATTTTTTATCAACCAAACATACACAAAAGTCAAATCACATTTTTACTATTCCAGGATTTCTCAATCAGAATTTTCCTAATCCTCCTACAGCCTGAAACAGTCATACCCTAAGACACCCTGGATTAGGTTTACACTCACCGTGATTTAAGAAATTAATTCAAGTAAGCTGACGCAGTCAAACAATAACTACAGGTATTCAGGAGACACGAAAGCATACAATTAAGAAGTCTAATAGTTTCAAACTGCGTCGCATCCAACAGGACAATACAGTAGAATTTAAAGTAACTTCATAATTTACCTCAATGCCCCAATCATCTGAATGTTTGTGCGCGTGATTTCAGATTTTGTTGCCTGATTTTGCAGTATCCGGACAACTTCAGCTGTAGCCTTTGCCAGCAAATCATCCGACAAGCTTGAAGCCAGAGATGCTGCATAGAAGCTCTAAATTATACTCTCTCCAAGGAATGCAAAACAAGACTATACTGGAGTACTTTAGGAACAGTTAACCTTACCAATACATGAAACAGCCTTCTTTCTCACACTTGCTTGATTGATATTCAACTGAGGCAAAAATGCACCAAGCAACACCTCATGATCTGATGCCATTAGACTGCCATATTTGTGAAGAACATCACACAGAATATCAAGGCATTCGCATTTGATTTCTGTGCTCATTCCCTAAGGAAAAGAGAATAACATGAGATGAATAACAAGGTGAACAAATAAAATTAAAGATGACGAGGAAAATAAAGATATTTCTAAAAGCATAGCACTAAGATATACAGGCACCAAATGCAAGTAGATTGGATTTGATAGTTGTAAAACTTGGGGCTAGGTTTTGAACTTAAATACTAGCTCTAAGGGAGTGTTTTCAAACTCTACAAAATGGCTTCCAGAATCACTTTCAAAAGCTGTGAGAGTAGCTTTAGAAAAAAGCGATTGGATAAATAGACAAGCTAACCAGATACATGTTACTTAAACAGGAATTAAAGAAGGTAAGCTCACCTTTCAAAAAAAAAAATGAAGGTAAATTCACAATAAAATAAATGAACTCAGAACTCATGAACAAATCCAATTCAATTAGAACGTTATTAATAAAAAAGGTGACATTGGTCTAGTTGCCAACAAAATAAAGATACTTTTAACGTATTAGGGAACTTTAACTCTTTAAGGACAGTTGAGGATACACCACCGTGTGTTTTTCAGGGTCCTAGAAAAAAAAATCACCTGAATCAAATTTGAGACTGCCTAATGATAACAAAAAGTACAGTCATGAACAAACCACCCACTAATGTACTTATTAAAAATTCACATTATCAAAACTATTGAACTCACTATGCATTAATTTGATGAGAACTTGCCTGAATTATTTAATGAAGATAAATATAGAAAATATATATCAAAGGAAGAAAATAAAGGGAGGGGATCTTATAGATTTAGGATATTATTTTATTAGCTTATTTAATTTGATATGATTAGATTTGTAGATATCAGTAAATCTGATTTCTTTTTGCACAAGTAGAGAAGCCCATGGGCTTTAGGTTTTCTTACTCTTATTTAATAACGTAGGATTGTACCACAGAATTATGATGAGAGAAATATAGAACTTTTTACAGCGTATTGCTGCGTCCTAACTATTCCGTGCATTCATTCGGTGTCGCTAGTTTTCCTCGTATTGAGATTTCATCAATTGGCCTCAGAGCCCGGTCTGTTATCACACGCTATTCCGCTAGCAATGGTGACTAACAAGGAACGGTTCAAAAATCTGGAAACTTCCATGGCTGGCCCGAGCAACGGTGCGTTCGTGCATAGTTATTAAAAGGCGCGCCTAAGGCGCCAGCACTTTGACCATCGCGCGCCATAGGCCCAAGCGGATTGGGGATTTTCAGGCGCCACATTCGCTTTGGGCGTTTTTTGACATTTGACTCGGCAAAAGGCGCCTAAAAGGCGTGTTTTGCGTAGGGTTTGAAATAAAAAAAACATTTTTTTATTTGTCAAATAACATATCGAATAATAAAAATACTATCTCTTAAGTCTTAATATTTAAGTGAATCACATCTAGGGTTTCAAGATTCACTTTTTATCAAGTATAATCGTGCGTATCTCTTTGAGGGATATAGATGAAGCAATGAATGGGTGGTTGGTCTAATGGAAGATGAAGATGGGTTGGTTCACCAAGGTGAAAATTTGACTTGGGGTATTGCTACAGAAGCCATGGTTAGGTTTACTAAGAAATTATCAAGGTCTTATATTGTTTTTTTCGGGGATGCAAAGCGGCGCCTAAGGCGCCAGCGCTTAAGGCGCTTAAGCGCCGCCAGCGCTTTTGTGGCGCCTTGCGCCATTAATAACTATGGTTCATTGACGATGCAACGTGGGGAACGCTCAACGGGTGGTGGACGTCGGGATAGACGTTACGAGGGGACCACTTGGAGGCCTGGAATCATCGATCGAAAGAAGGGATTGAGAAGGTTTCGACGTCAAGAAGAATGGCGAATCCAGATTCTCGGACGTGCGAAAAGAAAAAATTCCGTGAAGTCGGGGAATCATCTGATCGCAATAACACGCGATACCATCACAAACGGCCGCCGTCGGGAGGTGGACGACATGCCAACGAGCATAACTACGAAAGGGAAGAGTCGAGTTCGCCCAGAAATAAGGGAAGAACCGAAAATACTTTCGCTGAAATTCGGGGTTTCATTTGCGATGGATCGGGACGCAGAATCGGAGGAGAACAACGATTCAAGGAGGATCGAGATGGCACCACAAAGGCGTCGGTGTATTTTTTGAGCAAGAGGGCGTCGGGAGAGAGATGTACGTGCACCAGATATCATTGATCGCGACAAGGGAAGGCAGCGATATCATGATCGTGAACCACAGGATGATTCGTGGGAGAGGGAAAATCATTTTGTGAAGTACCTCGATCTGTTCCACGTGGGACGGGTCAAAATTGGAAGGAGAAAGGTAGGGACGATGGCGAGCGGACGACAAAGGTCCTAAATATGACGAGGAACCAGCAGAGTGGTTCGAGCAGGTTAGTGAGGTCCTAATCGATGATGAAGAACAGGAAAAGCAACTAACCAAGATAAGTCTGAGAGGTCAAGATTGGGTTTAATCAACTAGATAGTTTCAATTCATCTGTGAAATTGGAATTAAATTGCAATCAAGTCAGTTATACCAATAGCTACAGGATGTTGAAGGGGTCATTGTTGATTCAAACAATTCTCTTATACCTAAGCATCTTTTCGTCGATTTCTCTAACTTGGAAAACGAGAAGAGTTGGATGGGGGCCCCGTTTGCGAAATCAAATGTGAATACATCGAGGATCTCCAGAGAAGAAATTTGCCAAAATCAATCATGTAGTAGCTACTTTGCGAGAATCCATGCCTCGTAAAGTGAATTTCGATGAGAGGGCTGCATAGTTATTAATAAAAGCGCGCCACAAAGCAAGAAGCTTTAGCCTTTAGCCTTGGCATATTTAGGGCGCCTTTGCGTCTTGGAAAAAAACAACATAAGACCTTGATAATTTCTTAGTAAACCTAACCATGGCTACGAAGAATACCCCAAGTCAAATTTTCACCTTGGTGAACCAACTCATCTTTCATCTTCCATTAGACCAACCACCCACTCATTGCTTTCATCTATATCCCTCAAAGAGATACATACGATTATACTTGATAAAAAGTGAATCTTGAAACCCTAGATGTGATTCACTTAAATATTAAGACTTAAGAGATAGTATTTTTTATTATTTTGATGTTATTTGACAAATAAAAAAATGTTTTTTATTTCAAACCCTAGATTCATAAAGGCACCTTTTAAGCGCCTTTTTTGCCGAATCAAAAGCGGCGAAAAGGTGCCCTGCGCGAGCCTGAAAATCCCAACCCACTTTGGGCCTATGGCGGCGCGATGGTTGGCGCCCAGAGTGCTGGCGCCTTAGGCGGCTTTTTTAATAACTATGGGGCTGATCCCCCAACCTCTTTTGGATCGATATTAGCTCTTCAAACAACAAACATAAAGATAAATCGCTTATTCATATGCCATGGTGTCTTGGTGTTCTCGAGATGATCTGAGTTTACGATGCGATTACCTCGGGGGCCATGTAAGGAGAACAAATACCTCTTGGCGGTTTGGAGATCGATAAATCAATGAAACAAGGTAAAGTTGAATGTGGTAGACCGAACGAGAATCCGTGATGAGATCATCAACGATCGGATGTATCAAAAGCAGGAAGATGAACCAACTAAGGTTAACAATGATCAAACATATTTTTTTCTCGGTTGATAAAACTTGTTGTAATCATCAAGGTTTTGGTGAAATCGATCACCGACGGAAGTCTTCTAGAGTTTACGGTTTGGCTACCCTTGACCAAAGATATTCTTGAAGATGCATCGACAAAAGATTTAGCACCTCTCGGGATTGAAGTTTACGGTAATGTGGGGGCGATCCACTAGAGTGGGTGGATAACGCGAACGGTATTTTGATCTACAAGAAATCCAAGTGAAAGATTGTATGCAGATAAACGCCTTATTAATTAGAGGAGAGTTGCGGCGATGGTGGAGATGGTTCGAACAAGCGAACAAGAACAAAAAAGATGAGGCGTAGGAATCGGTTATGGAGATGGTTCGAACAAGTCAACGAGGAACAAAAAAGATGAGACATGGGAATCGGTTAAGGAGTTGTGGCGCGACTTCCGGATCTTAACCTTGAGGACAAGGTTCATTTCGGCGGGGTGATGATGAGAACTTGCCTCAATTATTTAATGAAGATAAATATAAAAAATATATATCAAAAGGAAGAAAAATAAAGGGGGATCTTATAGATTTAGGATATTATTTTATTAGCTTATTTAATTTGATATGATTAGATTTGTAGATATCGAAGAATCGATTTCCTTTTGCACAAGTAGAGAAGCCCATGGGCTTTAGGTTTTTTCTTACTCTTATTTAATAACGAGGATTGTACTCTGAGAATTATGATGAGAGAAATATAGAACTTTTACAACAGATTGTATTCTTTGCGTCCTAGCTATTAGTGCATTCATTCGGTAGCCATTAGTTTTCCTCGTATTGAGGTTTCATCAATTGTTTTCCTAGTTTATTCGTGCATCCATTCGAGTATCTAGGTTACCTCGGTATAGAGGTTTCATCATAATTACTTTAGGAGATATATGACTTGTTAAGTAGAATCTTGTTTTGAAAGAAACAGGATCTATCAGACTCACCTGTGCAGTTATTCCACGTATCAATTTAGGGGAAATGGAAACAAGAACCAATTGTGCAACTGAAGTGTTGGGAACTTCAGCAACAATTGTCTTCAAAGCAATGCTGGCTATGTCACGATTTTGCTCTTTCCCGTTAAGAAATTTATCACAAAGTTTGTTGGTCATCTCAAGAACCTGGTGCTCACGGACTTTCTTCACCAGGGGAGCAAGACTAAGATTTAAATCAAAGCAAAGCAATATATAATTAGAACACAGAGACAATGTATTAATGACCATCAACTAAAACATTATACTTTCTAACAAACGAGAGACTCAACAAAAAAAATCAGCGAACTTAACTTTTAATTTATTCCATATAATTACTCTTCAGAAGCAAAGATCAGAGCATATTTGTCACCAACACAATAAACGAAAATTTTGTGTATATGTTGCTTAATGGCAAATTATACTGCGGTAAGGGACCAAACAACCTCAAACACCAATAGAATTACACTTTTGAAAACGATTAACTTTAAATTAACTCATTGAACGACATGCAACAGAAAACAGATTTTGGGTAGGATCAAGAAGAAGCTTCGGGATTTCTCCAAAACTTACAAGTAAAAACTTATGAACCCCCCACCACGAAGCTGAAGGTGTAGTCTATGGCAGACGAGAAATTTGAGTATTAAACGTAAACATAACACGATTCAAAAACCCAGGAAATAAAAAACTGCAGGAAGGCAAAAGCATAATTAAATATCAAAACAAAAACCACGTATTTGGATGGGAAGGAGCATACCACTTCACTGCTAATCCAGAAACATCGCCTGCTGCATCATCAAGTTGCTGAATCACAATATTCGACAGTTTGGCTTCAATGTCGACATCAATTTTAAACCCCTCTTTGTTTAGTTCGTTCAGCAAATCCGACGTTGCCATATATCTGTAGTCCTTATCTTTTCCAGTCATCTGTATGTGCAGGATAATATTTATGAAACCAAAGGCATTCTCCATCCCCAGGCACACACAAAAAAGAATAAAAAAGGAAAAGAACAAGCCACAATAAGAAAGAGAAGTGTTCATCTTACCTTTTCAAGTATCCCAGTTAAGCCTAGGTTCGCCATCTCGGCAAGACACCAGACCGCAGTAGAAAAATACTCTTTCCTCTGAGAAAAATACAGCAGATTATATAAAAGTGTCGATTTTGTAGAAAACAAAATGCAAACGCAAAAGCAATCGCAACTTTTGCTAAGCCAAAATCACTAATCAGATAATCCAATCCAGAATACACACGCAATGCAGTAAATTGCTATCACCGCAAGAACTCACAGGGAAAGAGAGAGAAAAAGCTTACATTCAGGTGATTGGAACAAAAGCAGAGAGAATTCACGCCTGTGAGCGTAGGAATTGGATACTTTTAGGGGGATTGTTTTGATTGAGGCCTTACTCGCATGTTCTTAAACCCTATTTATTAGTATTCGAGAGCAAGCAGTGAGACTGTCATTCAAGGACGTGTTTGGACTCCAAATATTGGGAAATCTAAATCTGCCCACCGCCTTTAAACAAATCCCCTTTTCATGTTACACATAATAAATATACAAATCCAATCTACAAACATGGAACATAAATAAAATTAATAAATTTAATCATAATCACTAAATTATATTATGAGAATGAGAATCTTTTGATAATCACTAAATTATAGTATATCAGATTTTATTAAAAGGCATAATTGCAATAAACTCGCCCAGCTATTAGCGAAATAGCACTTAAATCACTCAATTATTTTTTTATAGCACCGAACTATCATTTTTTACCCACAAATCACAAAATTAATTTTCCAGACCAATTTTCATCTGATTTTTGGCATGTGCATCATGCTTGATTTTAATAATATTTTTACATAAAATATTGTATATTAAGCCTGAACTATTTTTCCTCATCCATTCTGCAACTGATTGGTGAATTCTTTTTTCTTCAATTTGCGGTTTTTAGGATTTAAAGATAGACAAAAAAATCAATTCTAAACATTGGATTCGAGAATCGGTTGCAAAATAGGTTGAGAAGAAAGAATTTGTGTTGATTATACAATACTTGATGGATATACCCCTTTTAAAAATCACGTGTGATGCACATATAAAAAATAGACGTAAATTTGACCTGGAAAATTAATATAGTAGTTTGTGTGTGAAAAATTGGTAGTTTGTATAGTTCGGTGCAATAAAAAATAGTTCGATGTAGTGGGTGCAATTTCGGTGATAGATTGGTGTGTTTAGGGTAATTAGACCCTATTAAAATATAATGTAGTAGTATATCCCAACACTTTTTCTTTTTTTTTCAAAAAGCGAGAAAATGACATGTGACAAATTGATGAGAAAATGACACATGTCATGTATATTCTCTAGTAGATGTTGTTGCGAGTCGTTTTTTGTGGAGAGTATTATGTGGCTAATTTGGTAACAACTCACAAACAAAGTGATTAATCGAGCAAAACGGCTGCGGGAAGAACCAAGTAGTTCTTCCCGAAATGTAATGGGTGTAGGTATATAAGTGGAATGAGGAAACATTCAGGTGTGTGTCCTTTACAATGAATCGTGAGGTCTTTTATATAAAGAGGATAAAGACGACAAATCATAAAACGCGACAAATCGTTAAGCCACGACAAATCAATAAGCACGACAAATCGATAAGCACGACAAGTCATGTGCATAAAAGCATGACAAAACATATGCGTAAAGCCACGACAAATCACGTGGTCTCGGTGGGACTTTGAAAATCGATAATTCGTCCTGGCGGCGTGTGATAAATCTGGTGATCTTTGGCGTGTGATATATCCGAAAGCACAACAATAGCCCCCAAGATCGGGCTGTGACGTTGTTCAGAGCTTGATCTTGTTTCATGTCTCGACCAGATTTTATCTTTTGTTGTATCTGCAGTCGCATTGTTTGCCTCCGAGCTTGCTTGGGTGTCGTATGAGATCTTGATCGTTCAGAATGAGCCCTGATAGAGGATCTTACCTTTGTCGTCGATCTTGTCTATCTTTCGTACTTGAGGGATCCGTAAGTAATTTAAGGCTGCGACCAGCTTTTCATCACCCGCTTTAGCTCGGTATCTGTAAGTCTGAGTCGTCTTTTTCATTGCGTACCCATACTAGATTTTTCTTTGCGGGGAATCGAGTACGAACTTCGTTCGTCTTTGTTGAGGAGAGCCAGATTGTCTGAAGTCTTTTCGTACTCGTGCCGGAAAACCCGTCGTCTGAGTCTTTTACGTGGCCGTGCTTGAGGAGGCCGTCGTCTGAGTCTTTTACGTGCTTTCGTGCCGGGGAACCCGTCGTCTGAGTCTTTTTATCTTTCGTGCCGGAAGCCCGTCGTCTGATCTTTCTGTCTTTCGTGCCGGGGGCCGGTTATGCTGAGTCTTTCTGTCTTTCGTGCCGGGGAGCCCGTCGTCTGAGTCTTCTCTGTCTTTCGTGCCGAGGCCCCCATCGTGAATTTAAACGACCACTTTTCGTCACCAGCTTTATTTCTGTCTGTGGTCTGAGTCGTCTTTTCGCATTGCGTGCCCATTCTTTCTTTTTTCTGCCGGGAATCGGTCTGAACTTCGTTAAGTCGTCTTTGTTAGGAGAACCCGTTGTCTGAGTCTTTTACGTACTTTCGTACTTGGAAGAAACCCGTTATGCGAGTCTTCGTGTCTTTCGTACTTTTTGGAAGCCCGATGTATGCAGTCTTTCTTGCTTTCGTGCCGAGAGAGCCCGTTATGCGAGTCTTTTACGTGCTTTCGTGCTGGGGGAAGATTCCCGTTATCACGAGTCTTTTTTGTGCTTTCGTACTTTGGGGGGCCCAAATGCAGTCTTTTTATTCTTTCGTGCCGGAAGAAACCCGTTATCTGAGTTTTCGTACTCGTGCTTTGGGGAACCCTTATCACGGAGTCTTTTACTAAGCACTTTCCGTATTTGGGGAAGTCCGTTATGCGAGTCTTTTTCTGTGCTTCGTGCTTTGGGGTAGCCCCTAAATGCGAGTCTTCTGTCTTTCGTGTTGGGGAGAGCCGATTGTCAGTCTTTTTACGTGCTTTCGTACTTTGGGGGGCCGCCGTGAAAGTCTTTCTGTCTTTCGTACTTTGGGGAACCCAGTTTCTGCGAGTCTTTTGTCTTTCGTGCTTTGGGGAGCCTGCGTCTGAGTCTTTTTTTGTCTTTCGTGCCGGGGAAGAGCCCCGTTATCTGAGTCTTTTACGTACTTTCGTGCCGAGGAAAACCCCGTTATGCAGTCTTCTATCTTTCGTCTTTGGGGGAACCCGTTATGCGAGTCTTTTAATCTTTCGTGCTTTGGGGAGCCCGTTGTCGAGTCTTTTCGTCTTTCGTGCCAGGGGAGCCCGTCGTCTGAAGTCTTTCTCTCGAGTGGGAAAAATGGTTTTCGAGGGGTGGCTCATCGAGAAGGCGGATGGGATCTGCTTTCGAGATGACGGGTCTACGAGATGGCTCGTGAGAGAGCTAGATGGGATCTACTTCGAGATGAAAGGAGGGTCTCCCGAGACGGCTTCGTGAGAGAGCTAGATGGGATCTACTCGAGATGGAAAGGGTCTTCCGAGATGGCTCGTGAGAGAGCTAGAGATACTTGAGAGCTAGAGAGTTTGTGCTGAAGTAAATCCGACCACTTATGGCCGAAAGCGGTTCGCGACTCTCCTCTGTCAGTTATGTCTGTGCGATTTATAGGAGTAAATTTTCTTATTTCGTCGTCGACCACTTCTGTGGTAAAGCGGTTTGCAACCTTTACAGTACAAATCGTCTGTTGTTATGTGGTCTCATAGAGAAACCAAAAGTCGATGAAATAGCAGGTTAATCTTTGATAGAAGCGGACGGTCACGCCCGAATCAATGAGCCAACATCTCGCTCGCCGAAGCGGAGAATGCCAGCTAAAGCTTGTTGATTTGGACATCGTAGGAGTTAGCGACAACAGAGAGGCGGGCTGGTCGTCGTCATTATGGCCAAGCGATCTCATCGCCGAAGGCGGAGAATGCCAAGTAAAAGCAGTAATTTAGACGTCGCGAATTAAGCGGGCAAGCCAGCCGGGCCTGAAATCGTATCTTAATAAACGATCTCGCCATGGCGGAAAACCTTCGCTAAGCGGCGGTAGACGTCGCCAGATGTGAACCGAGGCGGTAGTCGTCATTTATAATGGCGATCTCATCGTAGAATCGCCAGCTAAGCAATGATTTGGACATCGCGAATCCAGCGGCTTCGCGCCGGTGGTAATCAATGTTCTGGCGGAACGATCATCCCGTGAAGCCGGAGAATAACCCATTAAGCAGCCAGGCCCAGACGTCGTAGAATTAATGGAAGCCAGCCAGGAAAACAGTTAAGCTGCGAAATCGTGATCTCTTGTAGAAAGCGGAGAATGCTCCTTCTAAGCGATGGACCTCGCCGAATTAGCGGAAAAGCCTTGAGGTAATTTGGTCGTCATTCTTGACCAAACGATCTCATCGCCGAGAAGAATATCGCTAAAAGCAATGGTGGACATCAACCCAGGGTTAAGCGAATACGTATGGGAATGGTATTTCTTAATGAAACGATCTCATCGCCAGTGAATCTTAAACGGTGATTTGGACATCGCCGGATTAAGCCCGTGGGAAGTAATCTGCGTCATTCTTGGCCGGCGATCGTCGCCGAGAAATCCTTCATTAAAGCATTGGTTGGACATCGTAGAATTAAAGGCAAAATGGGGAAGCGGTATTTAGTCGTCATTCTGTGCAAATGATCTGCATCAGCAGGAATCTCCTTCAAATGGATTGGATAGCCTTGTGGTCAGCGAAATTTGATCGTCATTCGCGAAAACTGATCTAAATCCGAGAAGAAGCGGAGAATCTTATTAAGCAGTGATTCAGACGTCGCGTGGTCGTGGAAATAGGGAGGAAACAGTGATCGTCATTCTTGGCGGCGATCCTTGAAAGAATGTAACTAAGCGGCCAGACTGGACATGCGCCAGATGGCAGAAAAGCAGCGCCGAGAAGCCAGGCTAATGCGTCATTGTGGCAAGCGATCATCAGCCGTGATCTTCGCTAAAGCGGCCCAATTTGGACATCGAATGTGGGCCTGCGTATGGGGCTGGTCGTCTATTCTTGGCAAGCGATCTCATCGCCGGCGGAAATGCTTAAGCAATGGTGGACATCGCCAGATGTGACCGTGTAGATGAAGGCGGGCTTCAGTCTCGTCAATGCGGCCAAGCGATCTCGTCGCGGAGAATGTATCGCTAAAGCGGTGATTTGGACATAGCAGATTAGCGGAATGCAGCCAGAAGCGGAGAATTTGATCGTCATTGTGGCCGTGATCTGCATGTGAAAGGCGGATAATGCTTCAGCTAAACGACCCAATTTGGACATCATGAGATTAGCGACCTGTAGGAAATGGTAGTCGTCATTCTTGGCCAAGCGATCTCGCCGAGAAAATGGGAATATATTAAACTGTTGGTGGACATCATCAGATTAATGAGCCGACTAGGAGGCCGGGCTGATTAAATCATTTTAAAAAGCAGCGATCTCCTTCATGGTGATATAATGCTTATTGGTCCAGACGTCATAGGATTAGCGAACCCTTGAAACCTGGGGAATGAGTGGTAAATCCTTTATAAGCGAATGATCTCGTCGTAGGAAAGAGGAGAATGCTTTCTTCAAAGCAGTGAGACTGGACCTTCGCTTGAATTAAGCGGAAGCGAAATTTGATCGTCATTAATAAATCATATGAGGAGAATCTTCGGTATAAAGCAATGAATTGTACCCGGTAGCCGAGATAAGTGGCAGACATCGTCGCCTAAAAGAGGCGGTATTACCCGGTAATAAGTGGTAGACATAATCTCGTCAGCGTAGAAAGAGGCGGTATTACCTTGTGTAGGTAAAAGTGAACATAATCGTCGCCAGTAATTATTACCTTGTGTAGAATGAAATGGCGGGGCATAATCGTCGCCTAAAAAGTAGTGTGCAGCCTTAGTCGTGGGCATAATCTCACGTCAGCCGAAAGTGAGGTATTGTTGCCAGTGGTAGACATAATCATGTCGTCGCCGAAAAAGTATTACCCGGCTTAGGCGGGCATAATCGTCGCCCGAAAAAGGCGGTATTACCCAGCGCCCGAATAAGCGGGCATAATCGTCGCCTAAAAAAAGCGGTATTACCGGCCTTGATGGCGAGGCATATCGTCGCCGAAAAGCGGTATTACCCGATCTCGAGTAAGCGGGCATAATCGTCGCCAAAAGCGGTATTACCCCAGCCGAATAAGCGAGCATAATCGTCGCCCTAAAAAGCGGTACCCAGCGCGCCAGCCGGCGAACATATCGTCGCCGAAAAGCGGTATACCCGGCGCCGAATAAGCGGGCATAATCGTCGCCCTAAAAAGCGGTATTACCCATCGCCGAGTGGCGAGCATAATCGTCGCCGAAAAAGCGGTATTCGGCGCCGAATAAGCGGGCATAATCGTCGCCTAAAGGCCGGTATAACTGCGCCCGAATAAGCGGGCATAATCGTCAAGTGGCTTTTTTGTAATTTGGCGGTAGTGCCCATTTTCTTCGAATGATTTGAACATTGGGTTTACTATGTCGCTCACGACTTCTTTTCGTTTTGATTGTCTTATTAGCGTTGCAATCGGTTGATCGTCTTATTTAGGTGCGACGGATGGGTTACTTTATGAACCCCTTTCTTGGTCTTGTGATCGTCTTATTTAGGTGCGATCGCCATTACTTTCGGGCCGTCTTATTTAAGCTGCGACCACGTATTTCGTCACCCATTTCGTCTTCTGGGTATCTGTAAGTACTAGTCGGCTTATCTGTTCTGCGGCGTACCCATTACTCGCTTTTTCTTTGCGGGGAATCGAATCTGAATTCGTTCGTCGGTGAACATAGACTGGGCTCGTTCGTCTTTGTTGGTCGTCCAGAAGCTTAGGTCGACCTCTTCATGAACCACCGACCAAATTAAATGATAATAAGCGAAAGAATGAAAAGCGCGAGGACATAAATATAATAAACACGGTGGGGTGGGTAAAAGGACTACCCGTAGATTCTTTGAGTAGCTCGCGAGACTCAAGATTGCTCGTCTAATTTTTTTTCTCGAGGCTATTCATTTGCCTTTTTTTTTTTTTTTACTTGGAAAAAAAAATTGGGCCTACAAATAAAACCAACGACCCAGGCCCAAATGGTCGACCCATTTACCCGTGCCCATCTGATAATCGGCCAATCTTCGGGCCGAAATTAAATAAGCTTGGGCCCGATAATTAAAAGTAAAAATTGGGCCCAAAAACTTAATGAAATTAGCCCCATTTCATTTTGCTCGGCCAATTCAGATAAAAAAGCAGCCCAAGAACTTAATGAAACGCCCAAACAGACAGTATCAGATTAGTTCAAAATCCCTTTACCCCTCATTTCTCGGTTAAATCGATAAAAGCCACGAATCATTCCGGCCCCCGTGTCAACCCATGGATTCTTCTGGCATGGGGCCGGGAATGTAGCGGAGGTATGGCGGCTCTCGCCGAAAGGCGGCGATGGTCGTGTTGCGGTGTCGGGCGGAATCGATACAGCAATGACGGAGATGGGGCGTCGGCGATTTGGTTGAATGACTAATCGTCGATGCCTTGGCCTTGGCAGCAGTCTTTGATACTTGATGATGTCGGCGTGGTGGCTTCGTCGATTTGTGCGCGGAGGCTCTGGTCTCGATTCAGGTCATGACAGGCCATGACGAGGTTAGAACGAGAGTGAGAACAAGACGGTTTGGAATTTTTTCGGTGGCGATCGGTGCCGGTGCTGGCTAAGTCGATTAGTGTGGTACTGGAATGCGTCGACACGGTCTTGTGGCCCGGAGGTGGCGGCGATTCAGTGGCTGACCCGGCCTCTGTGGAATCAGACAGTGGAGGTAGGCAACTATTCTTTTTCTTAAGTCCTCTCCGCCTTTTTCTTTTTGTATTCTATGTATATCTGGATAGATGTATCATGTATGTATATATATTTGGTGTATGGATATGGGGGTTTTGGATTTTTTTGTTTTGGGAATTTTGATTTTTGGGATAGGGGTTTCTGCTTTGTGGCATGGCGGAATGGGTGGTGGTGAGGCGGTCTTGTGTGTACCTTCCTCAACCAACTTCCTCTTCCTCTGTTTATCTGTATCTGCATCTGTATATATATTTTTTTTGGATCTGTGTATTGAGGAAGATGATGAAAATAGGAATGAAATTGAGAATTTTTCTGGGTTGTGTTCTTGTGATTTTTTGGATTTGGATTCGAAAATTCGACGTTGTTCTTGACGAATTTTTCAATAACCCTCCTTCTAGCGCCAATTGTTGCGAGTCGTTTTTTGTGGAGAGTATTATGTGGCTAATTTGGTAACAACTCACAAACAAAGTGATTAATCGAACAAGAACACTGCGGGAAGAACCGTAGTTCTTCCCTGAAATGTGGGTGTAGGTATATAAGTGGAATGGGAAACATTCGGTGTGTGTCCTTTCTGATGAACTGTGAGGTCCTTTATATAAAGAGGACCCAAAGACGACAAATCATAAACCACGACAAATCGTTAAGCCACGACAAATCAATAAGCACACGACAAATCGATAAACCACGACAAGTCATGTGCATAAAGCATGACAAAACATATGCGTAAGCACGACAAATCACGTGGTCTCGGTGGGACCTGCTGAAATGCGATAATTCGTCCTGCTGACGTGTGATAAATCTGGTGATGCTGACGTGTGATATATCTGAGCACAACAGATGTATATGGATGTGAACAAAATAAAGTTACTTAAATGAAAAGAATCAAATATTAAGTCATTTAACAAATTTTTTTTTTACTTTTAAAACGATATACGTGTAACAGATATGAATTTACAAAATCAAATTGTATGATGAAATATTTATTTCCTATTTTAATTAGAGAAGTATTCACACTAGAGGATAGTGATTCATCTTGAGGACAACTTCGGTGCTGAGGTGGTTTGGCAATAAATTTGTGTGGCACTTCTCGAACGACATCAAATGTTCAGTTCGCACTGTTTAACACCTTGTTACATGCCTGATCGCTGATAATTGGGTTTATTTTGAATCTCCGTAGAAGCCTCAGTGGAAGTTACATGTTCTGCGCAAACACAAATGATTGTTTTTTGAGAATTTGTAAGAGATGGTGCATGTGAAATTCTGGTTGTATAGCGTAACATTTGTTGGAAATTCTACTTGCACAGTTTGTGATATTGGTTACGGGACAATTTGGCACATGTTTGTCTATTGTTTGTTTGCGAGAACATGTTGTGATGAAGTGTGCTTGTGGGACACGATCTGTGCCAAGGTCTACAATGCAGAATCTCATACTTGGTTGTTCCTTCCGGAGCTCCAGCGGAAACTAGATGGGAACAACGTGAAAACTCCCTTGGCTATTACTTGGCAAATATGGAAATCTAGGAATGAGATAATGTGGGAGAATGCTTATGTTATTCCCTCCCCTCCCAAATAGTTCGTCATGCAAAGTTGTGCCTGGAAGAATGGAAAGCAGTTTGTCTTCCTGAAGCCAAGAGATGGAGTTCGGGGCTGCTACAAAAATTGGCATAAAACATGATTGGACTACATTGAAATTAATGTGGATATGAGTTTTTTTAGGATAGTATGTAAATATTAATATGCATGGCTTTTAAGAGATGAGGTGAGAGAGTTTTATCGCTCGCCGAACATTGTGTGTTTCGAGTTTACTTAAAGTAGGAAAAGGGGAAACTTGCAGAGTAAATGAGGCTATCAAGTGGGCGACAAATTTAGGCTTCTCATGGGTAGTGCCAAAATGGAAACAACGCACAACAATTTAGGGTTTCTTTCTACTTTCTAGACTTGGATTGGGCCATTAGCGGCCATTAAATGATAGATGGACTAATAGTACCGAAATTTTGATATATTAATTATTAAATAAATACTACATTAATTAATTTGTATATGTATCGGTCGATTCGGTTTGTTTGTTTTTTATACCCTACAAACTGAATCGAAAATAAAAAATCGATTTTCTTACATTTTGAACCGAACAAAACCGATACAACCGAACAATTTTAACCAAAAATTCTCGACTTGGTTCGAAAATACGACTTTCACAGTTTTGTGCCCACCCCCAGAAATTATGGCAAGTCTTAAATTAAATAATTAAGTAAGTAATAAAAAATTACATTTAATTTGAATTAGTTACAAAAAATTGTCTTCAAACTTTGGGTGCGTGGTTTCTCATATCATAGCGCCTAGTTTTGTTTTGCTGATTTCGATTGCTGTTAAGCGACGCCAAATGTCTGCAATATTCCGGTACTCTACGTCCAAGCTCCGGCGCGTGCTAACCACGCTCGCCGCCCTCACAAAACCAACCACCTCAAACTTCCACTGCTCCGCCGTCAAAACCCTACCCTCACACCGAACTCTCAAACTCCCGAAAGTAGGGTTCCAAGAGCGGTACAAATGGGAAGGAAGCTCCGATAACTACGATCAAATCAAAGTGGAGGTAAATTGCCCGCGGTGCTCAAAACCAATGACCGTACAATTTCCAATCGCCCTCTCTCCATTACCGCTGTCGAGCCAGGAACTTACCAGGCGGTGAACATGTGTTACAATTGCCGGACGGCTTTCTATTTCCGGCCGTTGAAGCTGGAGCCGTTGCAGGGGAGTTTCATTGAGATTGGGAGTGTGAAGGGTGGGAGAGAGAATTTTAGGGATATGGAGGGGGGAAGTGGGAAGAATGGGCCAAAGATTTGGTAGAAGTTGAGGTCGTACAGTGGTGATGGTGATCGTAGTGCTGGTGTGGTGGAGGAGGTGGCGAAAGAGAGACAAGTGTTGCTTACTCCAAAAGAGATATGCAAGGTGCTCAATGAGTTTGTTGTTGGACAAGAGAAGGCCAAAAAGGTTTGATTAAACGGCTATGTTTTGAATAGACTGATTGTTGTAACAATTTCGAGTATGAGTTTAGGTTTTTTTATATTTAGCTGAATCTGTTGTGTTATAGCTGGTTAATTAAAAGGATGTATTAAGATATTGTGTGATATAATGCTTGGCTTATATTTGATGAGAGATGGTATGATGGATATCGTTTCTCGCTACTCCATAGTCCATCCTATGAATTCTGCTTTTATGACAGTTGTATCAAATTTTTATGACAGGTGCTTTCTGTTGCTGTTTACAATCACTACAAAAGAATAAATGACACCTTTGCAAAGAACGAGTAAGCAATGTATTTTGATGTGTAGTTCCTTTGTGGCAAATGTGAAGATGATTAATTCGGTTTCAAAAAGTATCATGCTAGTCTAAGCTAAGAAACTTGTCGTGTACGATCTGATTGATTGACCTTTTACATTAAGCAACATATGAGAGTCATCCCTGTCAAATATATGGAACCAATTTTGAGATTTCTTATGCACGTTTACAGTCTGGAGTACGACCTTGTTACACTTGGTTATCTTTATCAGAAATTTGTTGTATCTTACTTAGCATAATCACCTTCTCTTTGTTTACTATAAATTTTGAGATTTCTTATGCACGTTTACAGTCTGGAGTAAGACCTTTTTACACTTGGTTATCTTTATCAGAAATTTGTTGTATCTTACTTAGCATAATCACCTTCTCTTTGTTTACTATACTCTTTGATCGATTTTGGATTTATTCCTCATAGATAAAATACACAATATTTTATGATTTGTTTTGTAATAGTATTAATTAATAGCTTAAAATCACTTGTCACCCTATTATTTTTATCCTTTCTAACAGTGTTACCCAATATATGTTCTTGATGATTCTTTTCCTTTTACTTCAAAAGAGGAGCCATGTCAGGCCATTCTGAGACTGAACAGGATTGTTGCAATGATGATGTTGTGGAGCTGGAGAAGAGCAATGTCTTGTTGATTGGTCCAACTGGCTCAGGCATGATTATATATTCGTTTTATAAACAAAAATATTTACTGGATTCAATTTTTTAACTTTGTTTGGTGTTGCAGAATTTTAATTATTTCATTAAATATCAAATTATATAAATGCTGCATTATTCTGATTTTTACACATCTCCTTGATTGAAGGACAGGGAAGACACTGCTTGCCAAAACTCTAGCCCGGGTTGTGAATGTGCCTTTCTCCATTGCTGATGCCACTGCACTAACACAGGTAGGTTTGATATACTTTTTTAGTTTAATGTTTTTTTAGCATTTTAAATTTTATGTTGTTCCTGAGTAACTGTTGTTATTTCATGTTACAATTTCCATTGTTAATTTCTCCTATCTTTGTGTGCTTGTCCAGGCTGGTTATGTAGGGGATGATGTGGAATCCATACTGTACAAACTACTCATGGTATGTCAACGTATGTGTCATTTAGTCAGAGATGTCATAAAAGAGATTTATGATATGTGTCTATACTTTCATGCAATTTATATTATTATATGTATGCTCCTTTATTGAAGAGGCAAAAAAACAAAGGTATGCTGGAACAACATAATTCTCGTGTTTGTATGGAAGGACAATTCTGTTACTTCTATTCTAAGGAGAGTGACAAAGGCTATTTTATTTGGGCAAGTTCACTTTATAACAATGCCATTAGTATTATGCCCCTGCATAGTGCTTTCCATTTACACAGCATATATGTCATTATCATTATTGATTTTTATTTCTGGAGCTGCATTTCCCAACTTTGTGGATTATGGACGTCTTAGATATTTATGGATTAGTTGAGGGTTGAAGCAAAAAAAATTGTTATATATAGTTTTCTAATCTGGCATCAGTGTAGAAGTCAACTTCATGTTTTTTGATAAATATCTTATTCATAAAGTTTGTATAGCGACCCTCATTCCATGTTGCATAGTGTGTTGAGGAAGAAAAGGAACGGAAGGGAATAGTTCAATATAAACAAAAAAGGAAGAAAAGGGTTTCTTCACATATTTCTGTTAGTATCAAGGTAACAAATCATCAAGTCATGAGTGTGGCACTATATCTTCGATAAGTTGATACATTATTTATGTATGAATTTCTAGCTTCCTGTCCGACCTCCTTCCCCTTCCCCATAATTAAGTTGGCACAAAGTTAAATCTTCTGTTAGGTACCCTTAATCTTTTATATGTGTTAGCATAAACTGTTAATCTAATTAATGAATATAATAGAGAAACAAAAAATATAATAGCAAAGTGAAACCAGGAGCAAAACAACAGCCACGATTTTGCTAGTTGAATTGTTGAAATTTGTTTCAGGACTGGTGGTTAACTAAAAACTTCCTTTAGGCATTTCTACAAACCTTTTCCCTTTCCTCTTTTAGGTTCCAGTGTTAATTATATTGTGTTCATATTATGTCCTTTAATGAGTTCTTGACTTTGATGTTGAAGCGGCTCAGAGAGGAATTGTGTACATTGATGAAGTTGATAAGATAACTAAGAAGGTATGCATATGTTAAATATTCTTAGTTAAATTCAAAATCTGGGCAAATAATTCTTCTTGTTTCTTGATAAACTTTCTTCTTGGAAGCACTTTGCAGATTGAGAGCTTGAACATTGGTAGAGATGCATCTGGAGAGGGTGTTCAGCAAGCACTACTAAAAATGCTGGAAGGAACTGTAAGTAATTTATTTGGCCAACTCTGTCTTTCACTCTTGTCAACTTGATTGTTATTTAAATGGTATATAGTCACTTCAGTATCTGAAAGTTACTAAAACTATCAATTTAGGATCTGTCCCATTTACTACCAAAATTTCATGCTTTGATTATATGACTCTTATGTTTTGGGACAATTTTAGATATTTTGCCTCTGTTTGATGTGACATTGATAAAATGACCATATATTTTTTTTTTGTCTAGATTGTGAGTGTTCCTGATAGTAGAACTTCAAAACTTTCATCCCGAGACAGCATTCAGGTATATCCAGGACTTGAATTTTTTCTTATTTAATGTTTCTAGGCTTTTCTATTTTTTGAACATGCTCAGACTATATCTCTGCCTTCACCCAGTACTTGTTTTCCTATTTGTCATATTGTTTCAGTTTACTTTGTTCATCAGTGTTATTCTTCCTTACAAAGTATGGCAATAAGCAACCTTCCTTGATTTTGATGTCTTCTCAACACTTAAAACTGTTAGGAATTAAACAACAATTATGGAGAAAATAATGGAAACAAGAATTAAGGAACAAACAATTTGGTTACCCGGTTAAATGAAAGAATGACTACGCAGGGGGGCACTACCAAGCGAGAGATCTACTATTTTAGTGTAATACGAAAGTGATACAATGATACAAACAAGTTAAAAGAGTATTTAAACGAAAACCCTAGTAAAGCCCATCGGGCTCGGCCGAGCCCCGTGGTCGAAAGCAGATGTGCTCGACCGAGCTCCTTGGTCGAGCGCCTAGCTTACCCCTGGATCACCCGGCCTCGAGCACCTTTGGTCGCGGATGATGTGCTCGACAAACCCCGGTCGGCGCCTTTGATATTGCATTTTTCTCCGACTCAAACTCCATAACCCAACAATCTCCCCACCGAGATCGACTCCAAAAATTAACTTGTGCTGCTCCGGTTTCAATCGGTCTCTCACACTAGTAGTAGTCTTGGGACCTTATTCTCGGTTTCAAAGGCGGTTGAAGTCATGCATAACTTCAACTTCTCTAAGGTCACAACCTTAGTCAATATGTCACAGAGATTCTCACTTCCCGGATCTACATCATTTGAAGATCTTGTTCTCAATGAGGTAACAAATGTAATGATACCTCAACTCGACAGGTTTAGATCCTCGAGTGAAAGGCGAATTCTTTGCCAAGTGAATAGCACTCGACCGTCACTATACATAATACTATCCTTTTTGCTCCCCAACTCACACGAAAAGATTACGCAACCAAACCATTTCTTTGCTAAATTTCAAGAATCGCAACGTGCTCGCTTACGCATTGGATCGAGCTATGATCTTTTGCAATTTAGAAGCCAAGAGATTCTTTGTACCACCAAAAGTAAACACATACCCCGTAGTTCCTTCTTTTTGTCGAGATCATTTGATGCAAGTCTGCATCAACATATCCCCGCCAACCCAACGCTTTTTGCCCTCAAAGCACAAAGCTTGTTGAAGAGTACCTCTCAAGTACCTAAGGATCCACTTCATCGCCTCCAATGTTGCTTACGGATTGCCCATAAACCGCTAACAACTCCCACCGCCAGTAATATCGGTCTTGTACACACCATGACATACATCAAACTTCCAATTCTTCAAGTATCACGGAGTGTTTCCAGATGTAGGTCCGCTCCTCTTCATTCTTAGGTGAGTCCTTGTTGATAGCTTGAAGGCCGACTTTCCCAACGGGACCGAAACCGGGCTTTGCATCTTCCATACTAAATCTCTTCAAGACCTTTCTTTTTATGTATTGACTGTGAAATATACAACTTTCCTGCCACCTTATCACGATCGATTCGCATACCTAAGATTTGCTTGGTCTCTCCAAGGTCCTTCATAGCAAACCTTTCAGACAATTTTTTCTTCAACTTGCTCACTTCCCGAGCACTAGAGTCTGCTATCAACATGTCATCAACATATAATAGCAAAATAATATAACCACCGTCATACCTCTTGAAGTAACAGCAATGGTCAACCTCACACCTATTGATCTCAATCTCGTAATGAACCCATCAAACTTCTTGTACCCATCAGAATGGAGCTTGTTTCAAACCATACAAGCTCTTCTTCAATTTGCAAACAAGCTCACTGTTCCCCTTAGACAAGTATCCCTCTGGTTGCTTCATGTAGATGTCCTCATCTTAGTCACCACGAAGAAATGCTGTTTTTACGTCCATCTGCTCTAACACCAAGTTTTCTGTAGCTACCAAACTCAACACTAACCGAATAGTAGTTAGTTTCACAACAGGAGTAAAAACATCAGTGTAATCAATACCATGTTTCTGCTGAAACCCTTTTACAACCGATCTTGCCTTTGAAACGCTTGCTTTCCATTGACCTCTCTTTGATTCAGTAAACCCACTTATTATGCAAGAGTGCTTTCTTGCCCTTAGGGAGCTCAATTAGCTCCCAAGTTTCGTTGGTCATCAATGAACTCATCTCATCATCCATTGCAAGTTTCCACTTGTCCACCTGTCCACTACGTGTGACCTCTGCATAACATTCAGGTTCACCACCATCAGTCAACAATAAATAATGAAGGGAGTGTGAATACCTATCGGAGATCTCCGATTCTCTCGTGGATCTCCCTTGTGAATTGTTGGTGGTGGTGTACTTGGTTCTTCCTCAACAATTACCCGATCATCTAGAACCCCTTGCTTCCCACCCGAAGTTCGAAATGTCTAATTCCACAACCCGGGTCTCGTAACCCCACCTTTGGATATCCCTAACCCGTCTTTGTACAACACCTTTCATTAAACATGACATCTCGACTAGGAATTATCTTTCGGTTTTCCTCATCCCAAAATCGAGCCAAATTCATCACCGCCATATCCAACAAACGACACTTAATGATTTAGCATTCAACTTACTTCTACTCATAAAGATCAACACGAACATACGCAACACACCCAAATACTCGAAGAAAAGACAGATTTACCTCCTTTTCTCGACTGCACCTCCTCCGGTATGCCATTTTCCAAAAGGAGTTGAGGGTCCTCTATTTATCAAGTAAGTTCTTTGTGGTTAATCGCCTCATCCAAAACATATTCGGGCAAAATTTACACTTCAATCTCTTATGCTTCTAAAGACGCTCACATAGGTCCCGTTTCATACGTTCGCCACACCATTCTCACGGGGGGTTTCTCTCACGGTTTTTCCATTCAATTCCATTCATTCTTTTTTTTTTTTTTTTTTTGAACTCACGCGAGCTCAGACTCCACCATTATCGATCTCAACACTTTCACCTTGAGACCCGCCTCGGTTTCTACAAGTGGCCTTCCACTTTCTCAAAAGATTAAAGGCATCAAACTTATTTTTCAAGAAATAAGCCCATACCTTCCTCGTAGAGTCACAATGAAAGTCATGTAATATGATGCTCCACCAAGGATATTATTGGTCTTTGGACCCCACAAGTCATTTTGTGGACTAACTCCAACTTCTGTTTTTCTTCAAAGTTACATCTCCTTGAAAAACTCACCATTTTACGTTTTTTGAATACCGATCCTCACATAACCCGATGTCAACTCGTCTTGAGGTCGGCGGTTTACCCTTTGAGCACATAACTTTCATTCCTTTCTCACTCATGTGGTCAAGACGACAATGCCACAAATATGCATTCCCTTTTTCATTTGCAAGAGCAATGCTGTCCCGGGTGTTGCCTGTCATATACAACGTTCCCTGTTTATTGTCTCGAGCCACTACCATGATACCTTTGGATATCTTCCACATGTTACACCCAAAAGTCACCTTGTAGCCCTCATCATCAAAATTCGCCTTTGTTGAAATTAAATTCCTCTTCAATCCAGAAATATGTCTCACATCTTTCAACTGTAACACAGTCTCATTTGGTGTCTTAATCTGAACATTCCTCTTCCCTTTGATTTCCAGAGGCTCATCATCATCTAGATAAACCTTCCCGAAAGTTCAGGAAGTGTCTTCTCCATTCGTCAAACCTTTGTTGCCGCGAATTAAGCGATCTTTCCGGAATCTAACACCCACGACTCAATGGATCGCTTCTGTTTCAAGATCAATGCATTTGAGCCCTCATCGATTAACAACGTTATTTGAGTTGTCATTCTTCTTTGGTGCATTACCTTGTGCCTTAGCTTGTGCCTTGCACTCCCTTTTGTAATGATCAAGTTCATGACAATTGTAACACTCAACTTGACTTTTATCTTTCTTGGGCTTATCTTTGCCCCTTGACTTCGATCTACCCCGATTTGACTTCTCCTTGGATTGGATCTGCCGCCTGTTTTCCGCAGGAGCTCAAGGCGATCTGTGGCCATACCAATTCTTTCTGCGAATTTCTTCGCTCATGATCAAATCTCTAACCTCGTCAAATTTTAGTTTCACTTTACCCATTGAAGCACTAATAAGCCAGATTCTGGATTTCACTCCAACTTTTCCGGTAAAGAAGACAACAAAATTAGGGCTTGAACTTCATCATCAAAATCAATCTCAACCGAGCTCAATTGGGCTATGATCATATTGAACTCGTTTAGATGATTGACTACCACAGTATCCTCTGCCATCCTCAGGTTGAATAACCTCCGCATCAGATGAACCTTGTTCGCTGCAGACGATTTTTCATACGTCTCAGTCAAAGTCTCCAAAGATCTCGCTTTGTGTTTTTGCTTTCACCGTATATGTAGGGTGGCGTTCGCGGATAGCGACAGAGACGAACCCCTCTCATCGCGCTCCCCATCCAAAGAACTTCCACTCGTCGTCCTTCATATCTTCAGGCTGTGAACCTACAGGTTGATACAGATCTTTATCGTAGAGGTAATCCTCGATCTGCAATTTTCAGAATCCAAAATTCGTTTCATCAAACTTCTCAACAGACGATTTCCCTTCAGCCATCATAATTGTTCCCACCAGATCCCTTGAACTCGATGCTCTTGATACCAGTTGTTAGGAATTAAACAACAATTATGGAGAAAATATGGAAACAAGAATTAAGGAACAAACAATTTGGTTACCCAGTTCGTCGGGAATGACTACGTCTGGGGGCACTACCAAGCCAGGAGATCTACTATTTTCGTGTAATATGAGTGATACAATGATACAAACAAGTTAAAGAGTATTTAAACGAAACCCTAGTAAAAGCCCATCGGAAGTATTTCGATCGAGTCCCGGTGGTCGAAAGCAGATGTGCTCGACCGAGCTCCTTGGTTGAGCGCCTAGCCTACCCTGGATCAACCGCCGCTCGAGCACCTTTGGTCGAGCAGATGTGCTCGACCAAACCCCCTGGTCGAGCGCCTTGAGCGAGCTGCATCCCTTCTCCGACTCAGGCTCCATAACCCAACAAAAACAGCTCTCAGTGACATTGATTTTATATATGATGCTATATTTTATGTTGAATAATATCTTTTGTTTAATCAGAACATTCAAATTGGGAATATGTCAAGTTAGTTTGGAAATATAGATAACACAAATAATAAATGTTGGGCTTGTTTAATCAGAACATTCAAATTGGGAATATGTCAAGTTAGTTTGGAAATATAGATCACACAAATAATAAATGTTGGGCTTTCCTGGCTCACTTTTTCACGTTAAGAAATGCTACTCAGTAGTATGTTTTGCCAATTAGATATCTTTAACATTATTGATACTTACCCATGCGTCTTGTACTGCATCGAAACAACTAATATTGATCAGTGAAACAGTTGCATTACCCATGTGTCTTCTACGAGTGCAACTGGTGCACAACTAATACTGTTCAATGAAAACGACTAATACTGTTCAGTGTAAACAGTAACTAATACCTTTAGTAAAACAACCAATACTATTTAAAAATGCACTTGTGTAGTTGAGTTCTTGGTGCCCCGGTGGTGACATAAATTTTGCTTTAAACCGATTTTCCTTCTACTTTGCTTTATCTTGCAGATAGATACAAAAGACATCCTCTTTATCTGCGGTGGATCTTTTCTTCGATCCGGAGAGGGTCATTTCGAGAGGTAGTCGATTAAGTTTAGTGATCTCCAAGACTCAATATTTCAAATTAAATCATTCTTTTCTCCTGCACGACCACGATTCTCGATTGGTTTTGGAGCACTGTCCATACTAATATGAGACTTGGTGGACTAAATGTTGTCGCAGTCTCATTGTTGGAAAATGTGAGCAATGCCTCAGTCATTTTTCAAACATTTTGCAGGACAATATGTTTATGGGCTGGTTAGACCATTAAGTTTTAATTTGACACATTTAGGCCTGTAAGGTTTAATTTTCGCTCATTTAGGCAAATTGGGTTGTTTCGGGCTGGAAAATTTAGGCCATTGTTTCATATAATTTTCACACTTTTAGGCCAAGCACGTGAAGTTTAGCCCGAATATGGGTGTTCCAGGCCAATTTGGCTAAACATGAGAAAATCAAAATATAATGGCCTAATTGTGCCAGCTCGCGAACATTACGTCTTACAATTGCTACCTCTCGTAAGTTACGGGCCTAAAAAAATCATTCCTCATTCTGTATTATCTGGAAAGCAACACATTTAGTTAATATCCCCAGTATTACATGAAAAGATTGCCCTTGAGATTGCTTTTGACATTTCAGGTAGAGAGTGGTGATCTTACTACATATGGTCTTATACCTGAATTTGTTGGACGGTTTCCTGTTGTAGTTATTAGGAATTAAAGCAAGCAATTATGAGAGAAAATAATGGAAACAACGAATTAGAGGAACAAACAATTTGGTTACCCAGTTCGTCAGACTGACTACATCTGGGGGCACTACCAAGCCAGGAGAGATCTACTATATCGTATAAGATAGCAAGTAGTCAAGTAAGATACAACGGGGAGTCGGGGATTATTTATACAAAAACCCGGACCGGGGAACCGGGCCAAAACCCTAGATTTGGCCCATCCCGCCGAAACCCTATTTATTTCAGCGTCGGGCCTCGGAACAGCTCCATGGGGCGATTCGGAGATGAGGACATTGCTTTCGGATTGAGGAGTTCTTCTTGGAGATGAGAGATTGGGAAGGCGAGTTCTGAGTTGGAGTTAGTCTCGAGGTGGGAGATTGTTGGGATTGTTGGAGTCGAGTTGCGGAATGAGTCGGGGAGGACAAGGCGTTGGAATGAGTCGGGGAGGACAAGGCGTTCGACTAGTTGGTCGTCTTGCTTCATTGCGGTGTCGGTCTCGAGTTCGATCTCGGTGGGAGATTGTTGGGTTATAGAACTGAGTGAAGCAGGATCGAGGGAATGAGGGCTATTTCGACGGCCTTCGAGTCGGCAGTGTGCTCGGTCGGCGCCCCTCTATCGGCGCCCGTGAGGCGCTCGAGCAATGTATGTGATCGGCGAGAACCGCTTCGACCAAGGGTAGTCGGCGGTTCGGGCTGGGCGAGAAATAGGGTTTCGGCGGGATGGGCCGAATCAGGGTTTTGGCCAGTTTCCCCGATTCGGGTTTTTGTATAAATAACCCCTAACTCTATCAGATATCTTACCTTTATCTTATACGATATAGTAGATCTCTCCCGGCTTGGTAGTGCCCCGGATGTAGTCGATCTAACAATGGGTAACCAAATTGTTTGTTCCTCCAATTCGTTGTTTCCATTATTTTTCCCATAATTGCTTGCTTTAATTCTAACAACTATTGTTGGGTTATGGAACTGAGTGAAAGCGGGATCGCAGGGCGCGATATGGCGCTTGACGGCCTTCGAGGTCGGCAGTGTGCTCGGTCGGCGTCCCCCTATCCAGCGCCATGAGGCGCTTTCGAGCAATGTATGTGATCGGTAACGCTACCAAGGGCCGAGGTCGGCGGTTAGGAGGTCCGGACGCGAAATAGGGTTTGACTAGGATGGGCCAAATCTAGGGTTTGGGCCGGTTTCGATTCGGGTTTTTGTATAAATAACCTCCTAACTCCCCATTGTATCTTGCACAACTTGCCTTTATCTTATACGATATAGTAGATCTCTCCGGCTTGGTAGTGCCCCGGATGTATTCGGTCGATTTAACCGGGTAACCAAATTGTTTGTCTCTAAATTCTAGTTCTATTATTTTCTCCATAATCGCTTGTTTAATTCTAACAACCGGTATCAAAGCATCGACTCAAGGGGATGGGGAGAGCAATTATGGGTGGCTAAAGGAAATCGCTTTGTTGAGAAGCTTCGATGGAACGGAGTTCAGATTTGTCGTTCGGTATCTTTGCCGCACACAACCCATCGAACGTCCGAGAAACGCCAAGGCGCCGAGCAAGGTGGTTAGTCGGCGAACCGCCGACCAAAGCCCGTGTCGGCGGGTTCCATAGCAAATTCAGCGGAGATGAGGGACATTGCTCGGATCGAGAATTACTGCCGATGAGAGATTGGGAAGACGAGTTACAGTTGGAGTCAGTCTCCAGGTGGAAGATTGTTGGGATTGTTGGAGTCTGAGTTGTGGAATGAGTCTAGGGAAGACAAGACGTTCGGAATGAGTCTAGGGAGGACAAGACGTTCGGAATGAGTCCAGGGAGGACAAGACGTTCGATCTAGTTGAGGTCGTGCACTTCCGCTGCAGTGTCAGTCTCCAGGTTCAGTCTCCCAACAGTAGTGAGCTTATCCGCTCTTGATGAGGACCAACTTGTTAAGGTATGCTTACTGTTTACCTTTGTTATTAACTGTTCTTATGTTTGTTCCTGTCATTTTAGTGAACTATGGGCTCAACATTCTGCCTATGTATGCTGGTCTGAGTTTATATAAATAAATGATTGCATTCAGGCCCAAATCCCATATTTTTGGTGAAATAGAGTCACTTGACTAACTTAACAATTGTTTAAGAAGTCAATAGAATAAGACTGAATTCTGTGTGATTCTAATTTAAGAATGTTGTCAGGATAAACACTTAAGAGGGTATGTACTAAATTGAATGTGAATTAGATTTTACTTTTCTGCCTCTCAAAATTATGAACAGTATGCAGTCCTTGAATGCTTCCCCTTCTTCAAAATTGTTCCCAATCTAAGTATTGCCTCCAAAAAATTAAAGAAGAATCAAATTAATAAAAAAAAATCAGCCTCTCTCGCTCCCTCTCTCTTTTCTCTTTCTTTTAAAAGAAAAATAATAATAATTAGAAATGGATAAATCTTCCTGCTATGGAATTCCAAAGCAAAAAAAGCTTTTCTTTCTATATTTGTATCGTCGTTGGTAACCCCAGCTTCGCATCTCCCACAAAAATTCAACTTTGCACTTTCGTTCATCAATGTAATTATGTTTAAGTCCTTAAACTAAGGTTGATATAACAATGCATAAATTAACAGTACTTTTGAGATAATCCAGAACAAGAGCCTTAAGAATTGTTATAGAGGAAAAGATTTCACTGATTAGTATAACCACTTATATTTATAATGCACAGTTAATTAGCCACATCAGGATCTGAGCCCTAAATATGTGCAATTCTTTTCATGACACTATATGGTTGTCTCTCAAAAGTTCATATTCTCTCTATCTCTCTCTGTTCTTCTAATCCCATAGTTTGGAGATTCTTTTAATGTATAACATTAAATTGTTTTCTCAGGTTCTTACTGAGCCAAAAAATGCTCTTTGCAAACAATACAAGAGGATGTTCAGCATGAATAACGTAAGTCATGATTGAAAGCGATATTCATTTGGCATTACTACATACATTTATCAGATAAATGGATCTTGTGTATAATTACCAGCATTCAAATTACAGGTCAAGTTGCATTTTACAGACAGTGCAACAAGATTGATTGCCAAGAAAGCAATAGCCAGGAATACCGGGGCGCGTGGTTTGAGAGCCATATTAGAAGATATTTTGACTGAGGCTATGTTTGAGGTATGAAAAAGCTAATGCTATTCGTTTTTTCTATCGCAATACTTGCAATGTGTACTACATAATAATTAGGATTAATTGCAAAATAAATCACAACCTTTTCACATTTTTCAATTACAACACATGTTTTAAAATTTTGCAATTTGATACATGGCCTTTCAAATTGTTGCAATTCCATCACATGACTGTTTTCCTGCAAGTCTTGTTGACGTGAGTGTACGAAATTGCAAAAAAAAAAAAAAAATTAAGGCAAAAAACTTGTCTAACAGTGAGACAGTTTACAAACTAGCACAAATTAACACACCCCTTCCAAAGTCTTAAAACACCATATCCAAATTATGCTCTATTACAATCCCACATCGGATCCACAAGAAATTGTGATGGGTAGTAAGAGTCAATCCTCCACTCTTGAGCTAGCTTTTGGGTGGAGTTAGGGCTTCCATGCTTGAGTTCTTAACAATTGGTCCGATCTGCCGGATCCCGGACGTGGTATGGAAAAGAGCTACCAGGGAAAGGGCTGCTCGACACCGGGAACCAAGCTGTGCAGGTCTGCCTGGGTCGCTGAAGGGTCCACATAGTGAGAGCCATCCATGGACTTCCGGCCTGCAAGGGGGTTCTATTGTTACGATCCCACATCGGATCCACAAGAAATTGTGGATGGATACTTAAATGGGAGTCAATCCTCCGCTCTTGAGCTAGCTTTTGGTGGAGTTAGGGCTTCCATGCTTGAGTTCTAACGGTGAGACGGTCTCACGCAAGACCTACTCATAAATTAAAAGGCTATGATTAAATTGACCCCAAGCCAATTTTTAAAGATTTTCCAGCTGCCACGTCAGCATAAGTGGGAAATTGTTCGTATTTATATGATATAATTGCAAATTTTAAAAAGTCTATCGAATTGCAGATTTTAAAAACATATATTGTAACTGAAAAATCATGAAAAGGTAGTGATATTTTATGCAATTAACCCTAATAACTATTTTAATTAGGGACTTTTTGTATACCTTGTCTGCAGTAGCCAATATCACATGATTTTGTCCCTTCTTGATGTTATCTTAATGGATTAAACGATAACCTTATGTTTCTATACCAAGAAGACATCATACAGAGCAGGTCTCTTGTGGTCGCTGATTACTTTAAATATTTGTGGATCAGGTTCCCGATGGAAAATCTGGAAAAGATGATGCAGGTATAGTTTTGGTTGATGAGGAGGCGGTTGGTGCACCAGATGTACCAGTGTTGGGATATTTTAGTTTTGATGAATTATGCCAAAACATTATCAACTTGTGTTATTGAAGCTAATTTACAGATAACAAGTTGAGGGGGAACGAGAGAACAAATTGAGGGGGAACTCACGAAATCAGACGTAGATGATCGAGATCAGACGAGGCTGCAGACGAGACTGATCGAGATCAGATGAGTTAGATGAGTTCCGAGTTAACTGATGAGCTGTGCAAAATCAGAAGAGAAGAAAAGCTAAGCCAGCTGATCAGAAGATCAGATGACCAGAACAGACCTGATCAGATGATCAGAAGAACAGTCGAGCTGATATGGTGATCAGAAGAGCAGACAAGCTGATCAGAAAGAAACTGACCAGAAGATCAGAAGAGAAGGTTGCAGATCAGAAGAGGAGCAGATGAGACTGATCGAGATCAGACGTGATCGAGATCAGATATGAAGATGAGCAGATGATCAAGATCAGACGTGATTGAGATCAGATGTGCTAAACTGATATGCTAAACCTAATGTACTGACCTGATGCTATCCTGAGATGTTGATCTGAAGATGTGTTGATCTGATCAGTCGAGCTGATCAGATCAGGCAAAGAAGAAATCAGATAGCCTGAGTCAAAGTGACCTGAAGGTCAGGATGTCTGAATTCAGAGAACTGAACTCAGTCAGCCTGAGTGTCAGTATGCCTGATCAGACAAGGTCCGCTGAAGAGAAGTCTGCTGAATCAAGTATCCTGAGGCTCAGATAAACCTGAGGCTCAGATGAGAAATCTGAGACTCAGATAAACCTGAAGACTCAGATAGAACTGAAGACTCAGTATGTCTCTGAAGACACTGAGACTCAGAGAATCCTGAATGATTCCAAGGCGAGGAATCTGAGGAATATAGCCGTTAGAATCAGCTGACGTGGACCAATGAGAGGAAGACAACCAGCCTGAAGAAGCTGCTGTACTTACAAGAATAGTATGGATTTGAATGTGATTCTCTCCAACGGTAACATTCAAATCCACACTATAAATACAAGGTCTTTCATCATTCTAATGTGTGGATGCGTGGAGATTATAGCACGAGATGCTACAGAGCCAAAGAGAGTTATACCCAAAGCATTCCCACCCTAGAACACAAGTCTGTAGATATACAAATATGTTCAAGAGTGTTCTAGAACTCAATCTAAGCAACCCACGATGTATCCTAAGCTTAGAGAGATTTTCCCAACCTTAGCATTGAGGCTAAACAAATGTAAGGGAAAATCTCAACCTAGTTGGAAACCAAACAAACCTTACCCAAATCAGTCGGTTAAGTTTGTAGGTGAGTGTGAACTCGGTAAACATCTAGCAATCCCGAAAGGGAGGGTAGGCAATCCCGAGTAAGGGTGATAAGTCCCGTTGGAGTGTGAACTCGGTAAACATTTGTAGGCAATCCCGTGGAGGGTGATAAGTCCCGAGGCGAACCCGAGAGGGTGATAAGTCCAGTTTGAGTGAGAACTCGTTAAATATCTAGAGGCGAGCCCGAGAGGGTGGGAGAGTGGATGTAGGAGCTTGAGTCTCCGAACCACTATACATTGTTGTGTTCTTTACTGCTTTACGTTCTTATCTTGTCATATGCATTCGATTATAAGCAAAACACACATCGTTCTTAAAAGCAAAACGCAAAAATCTGGAATCACCATTCCTTCACCCCTGTTTTTATATGCATCGCAATTTATGTTTGCTTCCGCACGCGCAAAATGGGTTTTCCCACCGGGCCTAACAACCAGGATGCGGAGCCAAATTGATTTATGTAAATCATGGACTCGAAGAGATTCCTAAGCAGACGAAATCAAGAGATTCAAATGTATGTTCCTTGATTTCTAGCATCTAATAGAGATTTTATGCTGCTCTTTGTTTTTGTATTAAGTGGTCCAATTGATAAAAATTGTATGAAAAAGTTTTTATGTCCCGTAACTTATCTACTATCAATATTAAAAAAAGGGTCCAATTTTGGCCCCAATATTAAAAAAAATTCCAATTTTGGCCCGGAATTGTTGAAAAATTGAAACATGTCGTTTTATGTCACATGAGAATCTAATTTGGGGCCAAAATCGGACCACAGAAAATTTATGGGGGCAGAAATTGGACATTGCAAGACATAACACGATACCATTTTCAATTTTCCGGTAATTTTAGGCCAAAATAGGACAAATATTTGAATATTTTGGGAGTACATTGACACTGTTAACATTTTGGGGACCAAAATTGGACAACAGACAAGTTATGGGACCAAAAAAAGTTTAAACTCTATTAATATTCTATATTTTCCAGATTTTGGCTAGATGCTATAGAATATGCATCCTGGTATACCTTTCTCTTATCTCTAGTATTCATTCGTACTTGCACACGCTCACATTGTGTGTGCTTGTTTGGTTGCAGGAAGCTATGGAGGAATTATTGCCAGCCGTGAGTTTATAATTTAACAGCCTGAATATATATAATCTTGTATTTGTATATAAAAGATATGAAAATGTTCTTTTGCATCGATGTTTTTTCTTTAATCCAAGATGCCAAAACAAACGTGGGCAGGTAAAAGAAAACAATCGACATCATTTGAAATGTAGACAAAAACTTATATGAGATGGATTCATGCATGAGATGTGGTACAATCTAGCACAAATCACACCCACACCTCCTAAAGTGTTGAAGCGTCAATGCTCAATTTATGTCCGTCTCACTGTGAGACAGTCTCATGCAAGTGTGTGTCTTTGATGTAATGTTTTCATTGCCTCCTTATAAGAACATCAACCTAGATCAATGCTTGTAGGCTGGAGTCACCTGGGGTGGGGGGTGGGGGGGTGTATATATATAATACTACAAGGTTAATTGCCATGAAAGTTTTACAATCACAAAGAGAGGTGTAAGTGAGTCTAGTAGGTTTACAAGTTACTCGTGTGTGATTCAGAAAAAGCTCGAAATTGATTTGAATGTTATCGAGTTGAACTCGAGCTCAACAATACTAGACTTGTTTACCTAATTCGATATAAAGGTCTTTAAACTAGGATCCTTTGGGATATTTTAGAAGTAAAGTGACAATGTCTCCTCCTCGTTGAAGAATATTAGAATATGTTTCTGGGGGAATTTGCTATTCCTTTCCTGTGAAGACAAGACACTCCCCCATTATCTATCCTAGAGCGTGTGAATTAGCGATGGATGCATATATGGTTGACTCGTTACTTTCCTTAAAAATATTTGGTTAAATGGAGCTTTGTCACATAGCGTCGTTGCCTGAAACAATCACATAAAGGTCTCAATTTTTGAAGCAATTTTACGTCAAATTTAGTGTGTATGAGTGTTGATTTGATATTATTATATTATTGTTGATTATTTTTTTAATTTCAAATCAATTGTGTAAGAGTGACTAAGGTCATGTTTTCAACCTCTACTCAAGTCGTACAAGTGTTTAAAAAAAAAAGTTGGATCACACCAACTTAAAAAGGTCTTTAAACTAGGATCCTTTGGGATATTTTAGAAGTAAAGTGATATTGTCTCCTCCTCGTTGAAGAATATCAGAATATGTTTATGGGGGAATTTTCTCTTTCCTTTCCTGTGAAGACAGACACTCCCCCATTATCTATCCTAGAGCGTGTGAATTTGTGATGGATGCATATATGGTTGGCTCATTACTTTTCTTAAAAATATTTGGTTAAATGGAGCTCTGTCACATAGCGTCGTTGCCTGAAACGATCACATAAAGGTCTCAATTTTTGAAGCAATTTTACGTCAAATTTAGTGTGTATGAGTGTTGATTTGATATTATTATATTATTATTGATTATTTTTTAATTTCAAATCAATTGTGTAAGAGTGACTAAGGTCATGTTTTCAACCTCTACTCAAGCCTTACAAGTGTTTTTAAAAAAAAAAGAAGAAGTTGGATCACACCAACTTAAAAAGGTCTTTAAACTAGGATCCTTTGGGATATTTTAGAAGTAAAGTGACAGTGTTTCCTCCTCGTTGAAGAATATCAGAATATGTTTATAGGGGAATTTGCTCTTTCCTTTCCTTTCCTAGGAAGACAGACACTCCCCCATTATCTATCCTAGAGCGTGTGAATTTGTGATGGATGCATATATGGTTGGCTCATTACTTTCCTTAAAAATATTTGGTTAAATAGAGCTCTGTCACATAGCGTCGTTTCCTGAAACGATCACATAAAGTGTTGGTCCCGGTGTAAACGAGTCTTACACGTGTATGGGGGGGGGAATACACGTGTTCAGTGTTTTTAAAACTTTTTCTCATCGAGGTCACTCGAGTCGAGATAGTCCCGAAGATTAGGTTCGAGAAGACAGACGCTCTCGAGTCAAAGTCTATCGAGATGTTGATCCCGAGTCGCTTTCAGATACCTCGAGATAATCCTAATCGAAGTCCTGAGTGGCTTGGATCGGATAACTAACTCATCAATCCTCGGAAGAGAGTTCGGTTTGATAACTATCGTTTTAGCTACTCACGTTAAATGAATGGTTGGCCCTTAGATTATATTCGTTTTAAGCTTTCTTTGAAAACCTTCCCTTAGTGAAATAGTGATTAGGCCGTGATTCACTTATGCAACTTGATTGGATTGATTCAACCGAATATCGATTGAAAAGTATGCTTTCAAAACAAGTTAACGCATCGGTTAAATACGGATAAGGAAAGCGATAAAGAACAAAGCAATTATAGTGGTTTGAGAGACTCAAGCTCCTACGTCCACTCTCCCGACTCTTGAGAGAAATTCACTTTATCAACACGAGCTTTACGACTACCTCGTAGTTTACTTACTCAACTTCGCCCCGAGTTTTACGACTACTCCGTGGTTTACTTACTCAACCCGACCTTGAGTTTTCGACTACCTCTCGTAGTTTACTTACTCAATCACACACAAGTTTTAGGACTACCCTCAGTAGCTTACTAACTTTTTCTCTCTAGAGTTTTTCGACTACTCCGCGTAGTTTACTAACTCTTTACAACTCTTCTCACCAACAAACACACTCCAACTACCTTCCGAGGGTTTTGGGGTTTCTCGGTTGTTTTCAACTAGGATGAGATATCCTTTACAATGAAGCACAATGCAAAGGGTTATGATATCTCGACTAAGCTTTGGATAAATCTTATCAAGCTAGGCTTAGTATAGTGAGCTCTCTTCAATATCGAAGCACTTGGGAAATTCTAAGTTTTTCGAGTGCTTTAACTTTTGCAAGAATAAGTTTGAGCTCTTGAGTTGCGTATAAATTTCCCGTAACCTTACAATGTAGAGGGTCACCAGTATTTATAGGCATACACCAAGGTCACTTTTGAAAACTATCCGTTGGAGAGATAACCCCGTGAGTTCCTCTTTGTGGTGTGTGAAACGGCTATTTTAGGGTTTGAAAACCCCTAACACGTTTTAGGTAATAGCTTTTCATGTAGCGGTCTTCACTTTTTTGCGATCTGGAACTTTTGTACATCGACATCTTTTTCGGCGACACATCCTTTGTCGATTGTCGGTATGGTACTGATGTCGTCTTCTCTTTTTGACTTTTGTCTCGGTTAAAGGTAGACACCTTCAGCGGCTCTTTTTGGTTACAAACTCGAGTTTGATATAACCTTAACAACACCGACTTAGTTCCTCGCATGCTGCGTTTGAATGTCTTGGCAATATCTAACTTCTTAAGGAATCGCGATCTTACGGTATTGCGTCCTTTAGATAGATATTATCGATTGCCTCGAAAACACTTTCGAGGTTCATCTTGAGCATTGATATATTCTTGAGTCTTGATAGTGCGTACGCCTTGATACTTTTGATCTTGATTCTTGATCTTACATGTACGTGTCTTGAGTCTTCGAGTCTTGAGTCTTCGAATCTTTGTAGTTTATCTTGGTGATGTCTTGAGTCTTCGTCTTTGAGTCTTGATTTACTTTCGATATCATCTTTGAGTCTTGATATCTGGTTTCATCACGAAACCGGGATACTTGAAACATACCGAGGGAGTTCTCGAGTCTTGAGAACCTATCCTAAACTATATCGCCGACTATACATTTTGCAGATAACATCCACGAATACTCTAAAACCGAATCGACTCAACTATCAAGATCATTCGAACATGTCATACTTAGGGGTTTTTGGGATCTTAATCAAAATCATATATCTTTATTAAATTCATCTCCCAACAATTTCCCTTTTTGATGATGCCAAAACCTATCTTGTTACAAACATAAAACCTATACTCGGGTTTCAGTTTATCTTATTACAAGATTGGTTGTCTCCCCAACAGATTTCTTAAATCGGAGAATCTCCCAACAATTTGAGTTTCTCAAATAGATTTTAATCATTCAAACAATTTCTTCAGAGAATGAATCTCTTTAAATAGTTCATTACCAAATACTTACATAAATTTTTCAAAATTCGGACAATTTCCCCATATCATCATACATTCGGGCATATCAAAATAAAAGACATGTAAATAAGATAATGAGATATTATCTTTTGAGCATAATGATAAATCTTCATTGATGATGAGTATACCATTTTTCTGATTACAATGAGTTTATCAACAAAATCAAAAAGACAAAAATTTAAAGATTACATAATCTTACGAGTCTTGATCTTGATCTTGATTTGGCTCTTGGTCTTACGCTCTTCGATTTTGCTTCATTCTCAACTTCATCAAAGGCACCTCCAGATCGAACATTAGAAGAATCTCTTCTTGACTCATTTCTTTCCTTGATGATGTCGGGACTATTTCTGTTAGACCCAATGACCAAAGATATCTTGAGCAATCTCTTGAGTAATGGCCTTCTCATTCACCAAGCCATTATCAAGTCTTGGAGGAGGATAGGAATATGGACGAGGGCTACTATATCGTGATTTCTCCTTCATCCGCAAGGTTAATCCACTCTGTAGATACTTTGGATAGAAGGTAAGGAGATACTCAATGAATGCTTCATTACGATCCGAGCCTTCCCCTCTCCATTTCTCGAGAACATCATAATTGAACCCGAAGGTTCTCTTGACTTCTTCCCACATATCGTTGAGTTTAATGGGCATCCATTTATCAGCGTGGGGCCCTTTTAGCGCTTTTAATGTTCCTTTCCTCTTGCTCATAAACTTCACGAATTCACTCCTTCGTACGCTTCTTCGTCTATCTTCTTTCGATCACAGATGCTCACGAGATCGGCGGCAGCTTTTCTTTGCTTGTTCCATTTGGAGTGTCTTGAGCATTTCTAGTATTGAAGACTTTTCATCCGAGGTTGAGACTCAGATTCTTTCTTTTCTTCATCATCGAGAATCAACTTTTCTAGATTGGCTTAGAGCCTTCAAGACGCTTTCTTTCGGGTTGAACAACGCCCAAGGCTTTTCCTCTTCATAGCAATTCAAGGCGGCTGGCTTGTTCCAACTTTTGCTCTAGCACTCGTTTCTCTCTTGCAACATCAAGCATGGTTTGCTCGGAAACTTCGAGTGTAACCGTGCTTCTCCTTTGAGCAAACTTTAACTTCTCGAAGTTTTCGACTTCTTTTAAGGCTTTGGCTAAATTATACATTTCAACATCTTTTTGAGCCTTCTTCTCCAAAGCACGTGCCATGAACTTTACGAGATCTTGAACTTCCTTTTTCCCTTCTTCGCACCGTAATTTGGAAGAAGTCGGAGAGTCTTTGTGTCCATGTGATATTGCTTCTTTGCTCACTGATGAATCTCTCCCGCTATCGATCTTGTTAAATCTTCCGGCCTCTCCTTAGATGGTTCTTGGCCTCGAAGAAAATTCTTGGATAAGTAAATGGCCCGGCGAGATAGTGCTTCCTTGAACATCTCTGTCATCTTGGTCATGAGCATTGAGCTCATTTCCTCAACAAACAAACTTTATCAAGCACCTCATTCTTTTTCGCCGGTTTTCCTCTAGAAATCGAGAACTCTCACCGGTGTTTACGCCCGGTTCATCACTTAACTTCGGCCTTGACTCCCCCTCCAACTTCTCATTCGGCTTTTTCTTCCATGGAGGTCATCGGGTGGTCAAAGTGTTTTGAATTTGCACCGGCTCCAAAGAGTGACTAAGACTTTCCATCTTTTTGAGCTTGATTGGCCAACGTCTCTTCCATCCGAGCAATTTTGATCATCATTGGCTCAACCTTCTCAAGTTTTTTCCATCAAGGAGTGAGATCAATCTCGGGAATCTTCGCACCTCTGTCTTTGTCGATCATCCCGTGCCTTCGCCTTTTCGAGCTCCGGTCTAAGCCCGAGCCTCGATGCATTTTATCGACAATTGAGTTAAAGATAGGACTTTCGGTAACTTTGGCATAATTGTTAATAGTGTCGAAAAGGTACACCAAGAGTTCTAACTTCGATCCGAGGTTGACCAATTTCAAAGTTGATCAAAGAATGAAGTCTCCTTTTCCATCGAGGCGCTTCTCAACATCTCCTGTTGGTCCCCATCTCCATCTTTAGATTTGTCTCCATTTGCCGGGCAACAACTTGATTGCTCTCCTTTCAGCCCAACTTCTTCCGAACTAGCTCATCAAAATCGGAGTTTTTCATCACGAGCTTTGTCCTCACGAACCACGAGAAGTCGGTCGGGGAAGGTTGTCTCCTCATTCCACCGGTCTTCCCCTCTCGAATGCATCAATATCAAGCATCTCGGGAAGAGTCGATTGAGGATGAATCTGATCGTCCTTAATGAAAAAACATCTTGCGGATCGAGGGGGGTATGGTGAGCTCGGGGGTAGCGGTCAAGAATGAACCGTTCCCTTGCTCCTCCACTTTCGCCTTCTTGACTTTCTCCTTCTTCCATCTTGGGCTCTACGGTTCGGTTGGAAACATCGCTAAGGGATCAGAAGTAGATCACTTTCGGGGAGTTCATCAAGAATATTCTACTCCCGAGCCTCGTTGAAGATCCCGAAGTTTGTCGCGGTCGGGTCCTCGGTTTGCATCGAGAGGGTTCGAGGCTGAGTTGGCATATCCTCGGATTTGAATCTGAGTCGGCTCGTTCTTTGTCTCGAGCTGCACATCTTGAATCGACTACGATTTGGCTCTTGTCGAGCTTTTGCATATCCGAGGTAGGTATCTCGAGGTCTGAGCTCTTTAAAAATTTCCGAGAAATTTTATCGAACTAGCGATGTCTCGAGCACATCGGAGAAGACACGCTCCCGGTCGATCCTCGAGTCCTCGAGATAACCCTGAGCCAATACTTGTAATGGTGAACTCTGAGCGGTTTGGCGCTCCGGTTGAATCTCGTCAGAATCACTTTCATCTTCATCGGTGAGAACCACCAATCTTCTGCGTTTTGGAGCAAGATCCTTTAGTTTCAACATCTTTGCTCCTCGCTCCATCTTTGCCTCCAACAAAACCTTCCTCCGGGTTTGTTGAGTCTCTTTTCGGCCAAGAATCGGTGATTCAACCTTCTTTTCTCTCTTCCTCGATGACCGCTTTGCTTAAAGAATGGGTTTAAAGAGAATTTTGGATTTAGGGAATGGGGTCGAATTGGCGAAGATATCCTCCTCCTCTCTGCACATCTCCAAAATGTGAGCAATTTTGGTGGCATGGTGGATCTTGCCTTTTATTGAGATCGCCCCGTCAACCTTCTTCAAAATTTTGATCTGCTCACTCACCGTCTGAATCAGAAATTTCAGCCAGTTGAAGTCAGTGGTGGGTGAGGCCTCTATCGCCGCCATCGACCGAGCTTGGTCTTGACCGCTCAAAACTCCCCTGAAGACTCATGATGCATTTACTCACAATATCCATAAATACACGATATTGTGGCTTTAAGTGCCTCTTATGCAATGTCGCTTCAAACTTAACAGGATTCTCAGCAATCCTATCTAAGTATTCCTGCTCTCTACCCGACATATACATCGTAGGATCCTCTCCTCTATCACAGAGCTCAAAAACATCATTCAGATTTTTCGGGGTTATGTACAAATCCCTTTCAAAATCGGCGTAATTTGGACGAATGCTCTAAGTGTGATCTGATGTCGAAGAATGCATCTGGTCCTCTTCATCTACCTTGAGTTATAGATGAATTCGATTACCTCTTTTCGCAAACTCCGGTGCAGTGGGTTTTGCGATTAGTTAGAGTGAGTTTAGCGATCGAATCATATCGCAGAGCCTCCTCTTACGGCTTTGAGTTGGTTGTGCTTTCGAGTGAAACAACGAACTTCGTACCACGAACTTTTTGGTTTTGGCTAATCATCGAACAAGGTTGGAGCCATTTTAGAGATGATTTGAGAAATGAAGCTTTAGGGTTTAGAAATTTATGGGCAAGGGGATTTATTTGCAGAGGATTTGAGAACGAAGGGTTTAATAAAATTTTGGCTTAAAAGGGCTTAGGGTATATATAGCTTTGAGATCGTGGGGAATCGTGTTGGTTAGGTGAAAAACAGCGGTTGAGATTAATCTCCGATTAATCGGGTATATGAACCGACGATCTCGAAAAGTAAGCCGCCAAAACATCCTCATTGGTCATTAATGTAGCAGAGCATTAAATGACTGTTGACCTTCTTCGGAATTTGAAACGATCCCGCCCAAAAACATTCCTCAGGTGTTTTGTATTTATTGCGAATGATTTCTGAGCTTCACTTAAGTAATAAATGAGTTGCATGAGTCATTACTTCTTCAGACTAATTTTCCTCTATCAGTCTTACTGAGTACTGACCTTGATAAACTATCGATAATATCGAAAATTTGAAATGGTTACATTTTGCTCGAAAGTACTCACCTTCAAGAACTGAGTTTCCCAAGACTTCGATTCAAGATTTCCATTTTATCCTAAGCTTCTCGGTAGAGAGTCCGAGAAAACTTCATGCTTCTGAAAACTTTCAATTTTTCAGATTTTACTCTATACACCTGGTTCTAACATCCCTAATTCAACTGAAAGTTCCTGGAATCTTGATTCAGCCAAATGTTTAGTCAAGATATTAGCTCTCTACTTATCAGTATGAATTTTCTCCATCCTTATGTCCTTCTTCTCGACATGATCTCTGATGAAGTGATGTTTGATATCCACATGTTTGCAGACGGTGTGTAATAACGGGATTTTTTGTGAAATAGCAATGGCACTATTATTGTCACAAAATATTGGTACTTCATCGGGCTACAACTTTATAATCCCTTAATTGTTGTGCGAGCGAAAAGAATCGAAAGCACAGCAGACTTCCTGCGCAGCCCATATATTGATTTTCAAGAAGTACTTGTTGCTCATCGAGGTCCATTTTCGAAAACCAAGATATCAACTTACTTCCTAGAAATTGACAAGTTCCCCGAGGTGGACTTCGTCAATTTCTGCAACCTCCATAATCGAGATCCGAGTAACCACTTAACTCAAGGTTATCATCGGTGGATACCATAATCCTCTATTCATCGTGCCTTTAAGATACTTCAAGATTTTTTGGCGAACCTCCATGTGACTAAGCCTTAGGATTAACTTGGTATCTTGCACATATCCCAACAAAGAAATGTTATATCAGGCCTACTTTAACGTGAGATAGAGCAATGATCCAATGATTCCTCTATAATCAGATGGCTCACCGATTTGCCTTGTAATCGGGATCCATCTTGTAGTTAGTATTCATGGGAATCCTAAGCGTATTTGCAATTTCTGTACACCATATTTAGCAATCAGATCTCTAGTGTATTTTGCCTGGTTGATGAATATTCCTTCCTTTGATTGTTTCACTTGAAGACCTAGAAAGAAATTCATCTCTCCCATCATTGACATCTCAAATTTGTCTTTCTTCAGTGTTGAAAACTTTTCACACGGTGATGGTTTGGAGATCCAAAAATGATGTCATCAACATATATCGAACCAAGAAGATATCTTCCCCATCTTCTATCCCGAGCGAGTTCTATCAACATCCCTTTGACAAAACCATGGTCAAGAAGAAACCGAGAAAGAGTATCATACCATGCTCGGGTGTTTGCTTAAGACCGTACAAAGCTTTTTCGAGCTCAGAACTTGGTCATTCTGTTTGAAACCGGGAGGTTGTTCCACATAAACCTCTTCTTTTAAGCACTGGATTCAGAAATGCACTTTTCACATCCATTTGATAGATCGTGAACTTCATGGGCGGAGATATGCAAGAAACAATCGATGGCTTCTAGTCTTGCAAACTGGTGCAAAGGTTTCATCATAATCCAAGTCTTCTTCTTGGGAATAACCTTGTCAACTACCGGCCTTGTTTCTTACAATGTTGTTGTTTTCATCTCTTTTATTCTTGAAAACCCACTTGGTTCCAATGACATTGTGCCTTCGGGTCTATCTACCGGCTCCCATACTTCATTTATTGAGAATTGATTCAAATTTCGTCTCAGATAAAGAAGAATCCAATGAGAATCTTGTAGAGCTTCACCAATCTCGGTGGGAGTTCTTTCTCCGACAGAAGCGTTGAATAGTGCACTTTCACCATGGAACCTTCTTGTTTTAACACCTTCGGTTAGATCACCCACAATCGACTTGTAGGATGACTATCTAACAATTTCCTTCTTGATGTTCCTGTTTCAATAGTGTCCTCAACATTTGAAATGTTAGGTTCAGTTAAATCAGTAAATTCAGGGAACAACAAAACAGGAGAAAGAGAATCATCTTCCTCAGGGGACATTCTATTCAGGACATTGTCAGAGACATTTGTTCCCCTTTGGTTGATAGATTCAGAGTTTACCTCAGCTGTGACCACATCTTCATTGGCATCACATACCTGAGTCCGAGGCGGGTCTGCTGTTGATTGGTCACCTTTGGAGTGTTGGTTTTCCCGAAGTCTCACCATCGATTTCCATTCTCGAACTTCTTTATTCGAGTCCGAGTCACTCCAATCATAGATAGTGACTGACTTCTTCTTTTCAGGTTCAGTGGATGATTTATCTTTCTGTTTCAGGCTTAATCTGGTGATCTTCTTGATCAGTTCATTTGCATCATGTTCCTGTTTCTTCTTAACACAAGTAGATTCATCAAAAACAACATGAGGTGTTTCCTCCACAATAAGAGTCCTACAGTTGTAAACTCTGAAAGCTTTACTGACTTGAGAATATCCTAAGAATATTCCTTCATCGAACTTTACTATCAAATGTTTTCAACTCAGATCTTTACCATTATTGTGTATGAAAAACACTTGCAACCAAAACACACGAAAGAAAGAAACAAGAGGCTTCCTTTCATTCCAAAGCTCATAGGGTGTTTTGCCTTGACTCTTGGTCAGCATGGATCTATTATGAGAGTAGCATGCAGTGTTGACAGCTTCAGCCCAAAATCTTTTAGGAATATCGACTATTATATCATTGTCCTTGCGAACTTCTTTTCGGAGTTTACATTTCCTTCTTTCAAAGAACACCATTTTGTTTGAGGGTCCTTACGGTGATGTTTCATGTAAAATTCCATTCTCTCGCACAATAATCGGATATGATATGATTTATAAACTTCGGTTCTTTGTCGGATCGATTTTGACCACACTCAGATTTTTTCTCATTCTTGAGCCTTTTGATGATTCTCGGCAAACTTTATTCGAGTCTCTTTCTTCTTGAGTAAGAATATGACCCAAGTATATCTTGAATAGTCATCAACTACTACCAATGTGTATTTCCTGCCATTAGTGCTCACAGGTGTTATAGGACCAAAGAGATCCATATGCAATAACTGAAGTATTCTTTCAGTAGAAACTTCAACTTTGCTTTTTAAATGATGTTTTAACTTGTTTTCCTTTACGCACGCATCACAAATGTGTTGTTCCCATGAACACTTCATTAAGCAACCCTCTCACAAGAGCTAATCTTGCAAGCTTGTTCAGGGTTTTGAAGTTTAGGTGATTCATTCTTTTATGCCATAACCAACTGGTATCTGTGGAACTTTTAGCAACTAAACATGTATCTTTAGGAGTTGAACTCCAATCAGCAACATACACATTACCTTTTCTTGTACCCGGTCAAGAATATACTTTCTACGTGATGTATCATCTTTCACAAAACATAAGTTCTTGGAGAACTCAACATTGAAACCCTTATCACAGATTGGCAAATTGACAAACAAGTTATGCTTCAATCCGGATACATATGAAACACCATGGATATGAATCGAGTCTATTTCCAAAGTTCCATATCCTTGATCTGTCCTTCGAGTTATCTCCAAAAAGTGATCTGTTGGCCTCTTTGTTCAACATAGTCCACTGAGCATCTTCTTGAATCTGTCATATGTCTTGAGCATCCACCGTCAAGATACCATATATCGAGGCTTTTTTTCATCTCTGCTTCATCGGTGCCATGTGGTCTTTCATCGCCTTAGTGCCCTTGTTTTCCTCTGAAAAAAAGCAGATCAATTCTTAGGTACCCAATTTGTGTAGGGTCCCACGAGGTTAATTTGTACCTTTTCGGAATCCAAATCTGCCGACAACTCTAATCACTTTAGAGTGGCTAATTTGTCTTCCATAAACATCAACATATACATCCACTACTACGGGTGCCTTAGCGTTTTACGTATATATGTGTGCTAGCTTTAACATGAACATGGGCTTTTGAATTCTTCTTTGGTTCAGCCTTACGTTTGGATGCTTAGGCTTTTGTCACCGGTCTAAATCTTTGTTGACTTGGGTTGGATAACCTTTACCCTTAGGCAAGTGAGGTTCGGGTTATGCATCTTGACCGAACTGGTCTTCGGTCTTGAGGACTTGGTCTCTTCAGTTGAGAATGTCTCTCTTTGAGTGTTTCTCATCGAGGATTCCTCGATGGTTGATGTGGAGCCTTTCAGGTTTGCATTCTTAGCGTGAGGCTTTGAAGTACTTGCTGAAACTTTCAGTGAATCGCTTTCGGGTTTTCTAGCCTTCTTTTGAGGTTTGGGCTTTCTAAACGATCATTGCTTTTCTTGAGACCATAGGTCCTTTTCCTTGTCTAATACCTTGGGCATTACTCCGACTTGAAGTGTAGGTGCCCTTTGGTTTTACAAAGATAGTCTTCTTGCTACTAGATGCGACATTAGGATGACCTTGTGAGGTTCCCCTGGAATGTATCCCAATCCAGATTTTATAGTGGCAGATCTCTGATAACTCTGAATTTCATCTATTACATTAGATGCTTTATTCAATAGAGTTAACTTCTTCGTACCTGCACTATCCTCACGATTCTGTAGAGTTTTATGCTTCTCGAGAGGTCATTGAACTTCGATTCGATTAGTGAATTTCTTGATTGGATTTTCTAGCTTTTCGATTAAGGACATTATCGAACTTCTCTTTTCTCGAGAGTTGTACTTTCGTAACATCCAGTTCATCAAGAGCTCCCATTAATTGAGAAGTGATTTCATTATTGCTAGAGTCTTTCCATTTTAGATTTTAAACTTTCGGTTCCTTATTCGCTCTTGAGTTCTATTTAGGTCTTGTAAAACAAAGATAGTCCTTCATCGATTCTCAAAGGAATCCATCGAGGTCAAAATGATTTTTCGGTGGAACTTGAAAACTCTTGTGCTAAGTATAGGAGCAACAACAAGAGAAAGAAGAGCTTCTTACCTCCTCAATGGACATCGACGAGATGTCATCACTTTCACTATCCGAGAATATCTCATCGAAGAGCTAGATCCCCTCCTCGAGTTTTTTCTTCTTCGCAACCATGGCCTTTTTTGCTAGAGAACTTCGATCTCTTTTTAGCTTGCCTTTCTCTTCTCTCCTTAGCACTCAAACCGGACAATCATCTTTGGAAGTGACCTTTCTTCCGCAATTATAGCATCTGTTGGTATCATCATCCGATCATTTTCTTCTTTGGACTTGGAGTCCTTCTTTCTGGATGAAGATCCATCAACTTTCAGGTCTTTCTTCTTACCGGTTGATCGTCCTCGGGTTTCTTCGGTACTGTGGTTCCCTGTAATAGTTTTTGTATTTTCCAAATCTACTATTAAGTTCGGTCAAACCTCCTTGCCATCGTCTTAGCTTTTCCTCAAGCTCATCGATTTTTGGCATGGGGGTTCTCGAACTCTCTAGTTTTCTGAGGTTTTATCTTTGGCTTTTTAAAGCCGCGTTCTTACTTGATGAAGAATCATCTTTCTTTGTCGACCTTTTTGGATTTCTTATCAATTACAAATTCATAGGCCTTCAGCTCAGAGAAGACTTGTTGGTAAGGCATTGAACTAATGTTTTTGGTGTTTTCAATCACCACTGCATGAATATCCCATTTCTTAGACAAACCTCTAAGAATTTTCAATGCAACTTCTCTCTGTGAATATTTCTTTCCAAGTGCATTTAGATCATTCATGATCTTTAGTGAATCGACTTCCAATTTGTCTATTGATTCACCATCATCCATTTCAAAACTATCAAACTTTCCAATTGCCCTTTGAAAGTTTGTTTTCTTTTATATATGATCGTGCGCTTGGCACATAACAAATAGTGTATCCCAAATCTCTTTAGAAGATTACGGTGAGAGATCATTCCCATCACACCATCATCAATTGTACTGTATAGTGTGTCTTTTGCAATGTAGTCTAGATTGACTAACTTTCTCTCCTCAGGAGTTAGTTGGTCATCAGACTTAGGAAATTCTGCTCTAGGATCAATTCTCTCATCTTCTGTTCCTCTGGGATTCACCACAGTAAACTGGAATGGTCCTTGAGAGACCACTCTCCACATACGCTCATGTTTGGAATCTGAGATGAGCTGCGCATTCTTAGTCTCCATAGGTCATAGTTCTCCACTGAGAACATGAGAAGTTTTTTAGAAGACATTTTTCTGATCTTTTGAAAAGTAAAAATTTTCAGCAAATAAGATCAGTTCAGATAGACCACAAGTATTTTTGAAAATACTTTGGTCAACACAGTAGGTGGTCAAGTTGAACCACTTGCTCTGATACCACTTGTTGCTCGGAAACGAAGTCTTACTTGCGTGTATGGGGGAATACTGCGTGTTCGGTGTTTTTAAAACTTTTTTCTTCTTGAGGTCGACTTGGGTCGAGATAGTCACGAAGATTAGGTTACGAGAAGACAGATCGCTCGAGTCAAAGTCTCATCGAGACGGTGATCTGAGTTGCTTTTCAGATACCTCGGATAATCCCAACCGAGTCTCGAGTGTCGAGATCTGAGTGGCTTGGATCGGGATAACTAACTTCTTGAATCCTCGGAAGAGAGTTCGGTTTGATAACTATCTGTTCTAGCTACTCGATCGGAAGGAATGGTTGGCCCTTAGATTATACTCGTTTTAAGCTTTGCTGAAAACCTTCCCTTAATTGAAATAGTGATTAGGCTGTGATTCACTTATGCAACTTCAGTGGATTGATTCCAACTGAATATCAGTGAAAAGTATGCTTTCAAAACAAGTTAATGCATCAGTTAAGTACAGATAAGGAAAGCAATAAAGAACACATCAATTATAGTGGTTCAGAGACTCAAGCTCCTACGTCCACTCTCCCTGACTCTTCAAAGAAATTCACTTATCAACCGAGCTTTTCGACTACCTCGTAGTTTCTTTACTCAACTCGGTACGAGTTTTTCGACTACTCGCGTAGTTTACTTACTCAACCCGACCTTGCGTTTTCTGACTACCTCTATAGTTTACTTACTCAATCACACACAAGTTTTCAGACTACCCCTGTAGCTTACTAACTTTTCCTCTAGAGTTTTCTGACTACTCCGTTTAGTTTACTAACTCTTTACAACTCTTCTCACCAACAAACACACTCCAACTACCTTCTCAAGGGTTTGGGGTTTCTCGGTTGGTTTCCAACTAGGATGAGATATCCTTTACAATGAAGCACAATGCAAAGGGTTAGGATATCTCGACTAAGCTTTGGATAAATCTTATCAAGCTAGGCTTAGTATAGTGAGCTCTCTTCAATATCGAAGCACTTGGGAAATTCTAAGTTTTTCGAGTGCTTTAACTTTTGCAAGAATAAGTTTGAGCTCTTGAGTTGCGTATAAATTTCCCGTAACCTTACAATGTAGAGGGTCACCAAGATTTATAGGCATACACCAAGGTCACTTTTGAAAACTATCAGATTGGAGAGATAGCCGTGAGTTCCTCTTTGTGGTGTGTAAAGCACTATATTTAAGGTTTGAAACTCCCTAACACGTTTTTAGGTAATAACTTTTCATGTAAGCGGTCTTCACTTTTTTGCGATGCGGAACTTTTGTACATCGACATCTTTTCGGCGACTTTGTCATTATCGGTGTCGGTATAGTGCGATGTCGTCTTCCTCTTTTTGACTTTTGTCTCCGGTTAAAGTGTAGACACCTTCAAGCAGCTCTTTTGATTTACAAACTCGAGTTTGATATAACCTTAACAACACTTACGACTTAGTTCCTTTTATGCGCATTTGAATGTCTTGGCAATATCTAACTTCTTAAGGAATCGCGATCTTACCGGTATTGCGTCCTTTAGATAGATATTATCGATTGCCTCGGAACACTCGAGGTTCATCTCGAGCATTCAAATATATTCTTGAGTCTTGATGAATCTTGTGCCTTGATACTTTTGATCTTGATTCTTGATCTTACGTCTTACGTGTCTTGAGTCTTACGAGTCTTGAGGTCTTGAATCTTTGTAGTTTATCTTGGCCCGATGTCTCGAGTCTTCGTCTTTGAGTCTTGATTACTCGATATCATATCGAAGTCTTGATATCTCGGTTTCATCCCGAAAACTTGGATACTTTTAAACATCTTGAGTTCTCCGAGTCTTCTAACCTATCCTAAACTATATCTCACGACTATACATTTTGCGAGATAACATCCTGAATACTCTAAAACTGAATCCTGACTCAACTATCAAGATCACTCTGAACATGTCATACTTAGGGGTTTTGGGATCTTAATCAAAATCATATATCTTTATTAAATTCATCTCCCAACATAAAGGTCTCAATTTTTGAAGCAATTTTACGTCAAATTTAGTGTGTATGAGTGTTGATTTGATATTATTATATTATTATTGATTATTTTTTTAATTTCAAATCAATTGTGTAAGAGTGACTAAGGTCATGTTTTCAACCTCTACTCAAGCCGTACAAGTGTTTTTTTAAAAAAAAAGAAGTTGTATCACACAAACTTAAAAAGGTCTTTAAACTAGGATCCTTTGGGATATTTTAGAAGTAAAGTGACAGTGTCTCCTCCTCGTTGAAGAATATCAGAATATGTTTATGGGGGGATTTGCTCTTTCCTTTCCTGTGAAGACAGACACTCCCCCATTATCTATCCTAGAGCGTGTGAATTTGTGATGGATGCATATATGGTTGGCTCATTACTTTCCTTAAAAATATTTGGTTAAATGGAGCTCTGTCACATAGCGTCGTTGCCTGAAACAATCACATAAAGGTCTCAATTTTTGAAGCAATTTTACGTCAAATTTAGTGTGTATGAGTGTTGATTTGATATTATTATATTATTATTGATTATTTTTTTAATTTCAAATCAATTGTGTAAGAGTGACTAAGGTCATGTTTTCAACCTCTACTCAAGCCGTACAAGTGTTTTAAAAAAAAAAAAAGAAGTTGGATCACACCAACTTTAAAAAAAATAATATATATTTCTACACTATTTATTAAAGATTGAAAACACCCCCTAACTATTAGGGGTGAATGTGGTTGATTTTGAAATCCGTGATTTTAAATATCCTGCTATGACAAGTTAAAGGGTGTAACATCTCATATCTTGGTAATTCAAAAATACATACTCTTAGAGGAGTTAGTCTCCCATGGACTAGATTTATACTATTAATTTGAATTGTTTGACATATTTCACTAATTTTCAATACATTTTTCTAAATTATTAAACTTGATTTGTATTATACTCTGAATAGGGTTAAATACTATGAATTAAAAACAATGTTCATAACATGAATCAAGTTTATATAAATTTTTGTCATCTTAAAACTACTTTTTTTTTTTTTTGTAAAGAAAATATCATTGCCAAAAAGATAAAGGAGTACAACGGGTTCTCAAAACCCTTACAATGATAGTGAATTTCGCCAATAAAAATACAAAGAATAAAAGACACAAAAAATACCAAACTAAAGCTAACAGCTGCTATTTATAATTTTATTAAACGCAGCTATTCACCCTCACAAAATTGCTTAATATAAATATACAATTTTTTAAAAATTAATTGTACAGCTAAATATAGTCATAAAAGTAGGTAACTATGTGTATAAAGTAGATTTTGTAGGTAACAATTGCGGTAATTGATTTTGTTTGGCCACTCGAAAAAAAAAAAAAAAAATAAGTATGAAAACAGTCTGATTCCAATTTTCTCACAATTAATTAGTTTTGTGTATATATATATATATACAGGGTGGAACAGAGGTGACAGAAACTCAGAGCTTTGTACGTACAGAGAAGTGTAAACTCCCCTTTAATCCCATTCCATTCCACCTGTGGCTCTCTCTCTCCACTCTAGAGATAGAGATAGAGAGAGAAAGAGCAAGAGTAGTAGAGAGCTACGTTACAAAACCAAACACAAGAAATCTCCCTCTTAATCTCCGCTCACCTAAATATAGTTCGCCAAATTTCTCCCATTCTCTCTCCCCTGCAATTTCATCTCCGATTTCTGCATTCCACGCAATGAAGCTCAAAAATCCTTCCAAATCCGCCTCCCAAACCCTCGCTCCATCCGACACGCGCCTCCTCGTTCGCGAGACACTCCGCATCAGCGCCAACCTCGCCTCGGCGCCTCCGCCCTCCGCCACCGAGCCTGTCGTAGTCCAGGATTCCAGCTTCGGCGGACTCGTCGACGATCAGTTTCTCAATTCCAGCTTCAGACTGATCTGTTGCGAGGAAATTGAGGGTAGGCGGTGGCAATACTATGCCGAGAATGGGAATAGCGCCAGGGTTAGTGGCGCCAACCAATTGAAGAAGAATTCTATTCGCGCCGTCGGTTTGCAGACTCCCCAAGCCCCTGTTGAGGTCACTATTCTGTATTTAACCTTTGTTTTTCTTCTCTGAAGCTCGTATTGTCTGCATTTCTTGCTCTTGTGCATACTAGTTCATGCATCACAAATATGGATTTTATTTGAGGTACACTTGCATGAGACCGTCTCACCGTGAGATGTGGCATAAGCTGGGCATTGACACTTTAATACTTTGGAAGGAGTGGGTATAATTTGTGTTTGATTGTACCCGTCTCATGCATGAAACCGTCTCATATGAGTTTTTGTCATTTTATTTTCGTCTCAAATTAAGTTGGATTTGATCTAACCAATTTCCAATATTTTGTGAATATATGAATTAACTCTACTTTTAGTGATTGATATTGCAATCCTTAGTTAACAAACTTGCAGTAGAGCTGGTCAATTAATTGGCGAGTCAATCTTAACTTTAAACAGTGAAGTGAAAGAAGGTCTAACGCAACTGTAATATTACCTCTCTTGGTGTTTTGCACAAGTGGCAAAATATTAGTTGCTATTCTCCAATATTATGGGAAAAGAACAAAAGGAAACCTTAATCTTATGATCGTCGGTTATAAGCTGAATTCTCTTTATTTGTTTATGTTCTGTAGGAGTTGATAACATTTATAAGGTCCTATGTTGTCCCAGAAGGTTTTCCCGACAGTGTAACTCCTTCTTATGTGCCGTACATGACTTGGAGAGCTTTAAAGGTACTCTTCTAATCGAATGGAACCAAGAATGCTGTTCCATGTAATGGCTTTTTCAGCAGTAGGGGGTGTTTGCAAACTCAAATGAAGTGATAGAATCACTTTTTTTTAAAGCTGCCCCTCACAACTTTTAAATTATGAGAAGTGCTTAGAGTTTGCAAACACCTTAGTAGTATTTTCAGAAGCTCCTGTGCAGCAATACTTATGTTTGTCTACATGTAGCACTTTTTTGGTGGAGCAATGGGTGTTTTTACAACACAAACACTCCTTAGTTCACTTGGAGTCTCCAGAAACACATCTGCACCAGGTGCTGTAGCGATCAACTGGATTCTTAAGGTATGCACCAGAACAAGCTATTTGAAAATTTTGCACTGAAGCTCAATACTATACAATATTAGGATGTTTTTTTTGAAATATCTGAAGTTTGTAGAGCTGTGATGATTTGGGACAACTAATATAACATAAGTTTGACTATGAACTTATTCTTTTATGCATCTCATTATTCATGTCTATTTATAATTCTTCACAACAGTATAACCAAATGAAAGTTCAAGATCACAGTAATCTTGTTATTGTGGGAACATGTGCATACTAAATGTAAAAATTGCATCTTTATGCATCAGTTGAAACTTGAAAGGACATCTAATTTCATACCTGTGGTCTGGCTAATATTTTATAGGATGGTGCTGGGCGTGTTGGGAAGATGCTTTTTTTGCTCGGCAGGGGAAAAAAATTTGATTACGATCTAAAGCAGGTAGCACAATTTTCAGTTTATTTATTTGGTAAAATGGAAGGATGTGTTAGCTTATCACAATGTTTTCCAATACAATTAATTAATTTTTCATGTCCTGAACTTCATTCAGCTTAGGTTTGCTGGTGATCTCCTGATGGAGATAGGAGCTGGAGTAGAGTTAGCAACTGCAGCTGTTCCTCATCTATTTCTTCCATTGGCATGTGCTGCTAATGTGGCTAAGGTTTAGTACTTGTCCTGTTAACTTGTAAATATAACAATGTTGAGAATTAACTTCATATATGTATCTTTGTTTCTTATAGAATGTTGCTGCGGTCACATCAACTTCCACTCGAACCCCAATATACAAAGCTTTTGCCAAAGGAGAAAATATAGGAGATGTCACTGCGAAGGGGGAATGTGTTGGAAATATTGCAGATGTGGTATACTAGTACAGTCAATTTATATTGTTTGCAATTTGTTTTTTTTTTTGGCAATTAAATCTCACGTCACAAAGTAAACTGATGGCTCTGACTCACCGTTGTTTTGTTTTAAATCTAGTGGTGTAAGTTTTAACTGCAATTTCTAAAAGAAGCATCACATGCCTTCCCCGCCCTCTCTCACTTTTCATATAGAACCACACATTCTTATGATCGTTCTAAACTGATTCATATTTTTCATTTGACAATGTGTGGTTATCGGTTTAAATAATTTATCACCTTGAAATTAGTGAAGGGCTGTCCTTTGGCGATTCTTTGCTAGGAATTAAGGAAAATCTTATCCCATTTTGATTCTTCTGCGTCCATGTTTTCACTAAAGAAAAGCTGCTCATGCTGACTTAGTAATGGGAGATTTTACGAAATCAATCATGATGGCTTTTCTTTTTTTGGGGGGTAGGGGGGGAAGGAAGGAAGAGGGTGGGTAACACAGGGGATTAGGTGGTTAAGGCCTATGGACAAAAACACACCCCAGTAGTATGCTGGCCGTAGCCAAAATTTGCACATAAGGAGGTGCTAGTCTTGCGACTTTCAGATTTGAGGCAAACAAGTACATATTTGTAATGTTCAGATGATATTTTGAGCTGAAAGCTTGTGCTAAATATTGGCTATTGAATTTCACTGTATAGTTGTCTTGCTTCACATGTTTGTTTAAGAATTTCATATCTGATTTTTTTGAGTCGGCACTAATTTAGAAAATTTCTTTCCCTGAAGCTTGGAACCGGACTCAGCATATTCCTTTCTAAAAGAAACCCATCCTTGTTCACGACCTTTGGTCTACTTTCCTGTGGATATGTGATGAGCTCCTATCAAGAGGTTGCATGATGTGATTATATCACCTACCTCTCTATCCCCTCTTCCTTTTGCAACACTATGTTTTTATACTAAAGTTCATTGAAATTGTGCCTTATGTATTCTTTCAGGTGAAATCTGTTGTTTTGCATACACTAAATCGTGCACGATTCACTGTTGCAGTAGAAACTTTTCTGAAGACAGGTGAGAACCAATGTGTAAAATTAATTTCCCCCCCCCCGGGCCCCGCCTAAATTTCAAGTTTTGGAACAGGCTTTGCTTCCGTAGAATAATTCTGCCAAATGGCATAATTGTCCAATTTCTTGTTGATCTTAAAAAGGAAACTCTGTCCTACTACTCTTTTAGGATGGGTTCAAGTGCATTAAGGATGAGAATTGGAAGGGTGTGTAATGATGGAACTTTAAACAAGAGATATGCTACTTTGAAAACTTATTAAATGAATGTCATGGCAGATTCAGGAAGAAGGGTATATTAGCTTCAGATTTACCTTATTTTAACAAATCAACTTAACTAAGATGATGGTGGATGAAGTGGTTATTCTGGGAATTGATCGTTATATAGGCTTTTGGCTGCAGTATCCTGTTTATCCTGTTAGCAAATTTATGGAATGATGCAAGGGGAGATGATGATTTTGTTGTCATTTTTATTGATCCCCTAATAACAAACTGTTTGAGTACATGAGGATACTATGATGGTGTTTGGGGCTTAACAAATCACTGAGCATTTGAGCATTCTATAATAGTGTTTTGGGCTTAATTATATCTAAGCATGAGGGATTGGGTGATCTATATGAAGCTGCTCGAATTTAGAAGAGGAGGGTTCTAATTTTTAGAAAATTCCCTAGGCTCCAGTTAACTTGAGGGAAAGTCTTAAGGTGCTAAATAAATTTATTGATTCAAAACGAGTTATCAGTTGCTGTTAAACCACGGAAATGTGAGAGAAAAATGACAGCATGGATTTGTAATAAAGCAAGAAAAGATAGATTAAGAAATGTGAACACTCTAAGTTGGTTAAAATAATGTCTACTGGATATGTTTATTTGATTTCCATTAATTGACAAAGTTAACTGATTTGATTAACGAATAGAAATAGAACGATGTCTGAAAAGTTTGAGCTTCCTCAGAGTAACCATAAGGTGGTACATACTGCGGTACTTTTAGGCACTCCATTGTCATCAGGATTTTGCTGAGTTTCAGAATTGCATTTCAAATTCTGCAAATTTCGTTAGCTCATTTGCAGCATCACGCTTCTACAGAAGCATGGAATTAGGTTTCTAGTGAAGTTTGCTAGAAGTAGGACTGTGGTTTTCTTAGGCTTTTACCCATTAATAGATTATTTTTTTTGTATAAAATATATATATATATATATATATATATTAATATTGTACTTTCTCTGACTGTTTGTTGCATGCTTCCATTATCAGGTCGAGTTCCAAGTCTGCAAGAGGGAAATTCAATGGAAGATATTTTTATTCCCCCATGGAAACAACACAGACCTATTGTGCTTGGTATGCATTGCACTCTCCCGTACACGGACATCTCCAACATACTTCTCATATCATTACTTCAGAGTGGAGATTGACCTACATTTAATTATTTATCTTTTTCAGGGCCAAGGTTTAAAGAAGCATTCCAAGATCCCAACTCATATCTTGCTTTAGAGCCAATTTTTGAGGTATTACTTGTACAAATGATTTGCAGTGGTCAAGCTCTATACTCTCCAACATGCATGTGCTTTATTAGTGGACTTGCCTTGTGCAAACCTCTGTCTTTCTATATGTGCATAATAATCTGGTTTTGCCTATTATTCTTACTACGACTATATTTAATGAACAGAAAGAACGGTACATTGTGACATTTAACCCTTCTAAGGGCAATATCTATGCTTTGTTCAAGGATCAAGCAAAGTCTGACGACATTCTGAAGGCAGCTTTTCATGTAAGATTATAGACCTGCTAATTTTATAATCACATTTATTGCTATTATTTCCGGCTAAACTCCAATTGTATTACAGGCTCATGTGCTGCACCACATCATTAGTTCCTCTAATCAGAACTCAAGAAGTAATGAACATGGCCTTCCAGCTGTATTCCCTTCAGTGGGTGATCTTGAATCTCATATTACAGAATCATATAAGATGGTATCTGCTTTATATGGGCCTTTTAAAAACAGAGCTAAGGAACAGGTATACCAAACAATCTTGTTTTAGAGTGCACTTATTTTAAATGATCTACTATAGTATATGTTGGGACTTAGGAGATAGGCTTTATGTACAGCTTTTCTTGGATGCCTCCCATATAACCTGCTTATTACTACTTTCACGGAAGTCGCTGTTCCTATTTTAACCCGTTAGTTCTGGGATGATATATTGCAATGAATTGTGATGTCTGGTTAACAGGCAGGAGAATTAGTCTAGTCTCAACTTAGGGCCCGTTTAACTAAGCTTATTTTGAACATTTATAAGCTCTAACATCTTCTAAGTTGTTTCAGACGTTTATAAGATATAATTTTTAAATAGTTTATAAGTTGTTAAAAGTGTTTGACTAATGAAACTTATAAGTTCTTTTAAGTGGAGAAAAATAGTATTTTAAATTAATAAAATTATTATATTTTTTATTCTCTCTCTCTCTCTCTCACTCCTCTCATCTTTATGTCTCTCCTCACTCTCTCTCTCTCCCTCGATCTCTCTCTCTCTCTCTCTCTCACACCTCTCTCTGTGCCCACTCTCTCTTAGTTCTCTCTCTAAGCTGTCCACATTGATAATCTTCATGTTATTGCTGGACAAGAGTTGTGAAATAGAAAAACAGAGAAGGTTGTGTTTGGACCGAAGGATTTCAAAATGGATGAATTTCACTTCCACCCAAATTAGACTGGAATTCAATTCCACCCAAACCACTAAAAAAGTAGTTCAAAATGGTAGTGGTGGATTTTCAATCCAAAAAACCATCAATTCCTTGAATGCAAACAATCTGAACTGTCAATTCATCAAGCATCACTATGCTGCATCAGTAGCCACTGTGCTTTTATTTATCTTGTGGTTTGCTGAGTGCAATTTGTTGTCAATTTGGACAATTGTTTGATTTATTTTTAATTGGCATCTAAGGAGGGATCTTTTTCCCCTTCACGAGATATATCCATATTAATTGTACTATGGACTTTCTACGACGTGCTGGCCTGACATGGGTGTAAGTGAGTTGGGCTGGCTCACGAGCTACTCATGCTCGACTCGGAAAAAGCTTGAAACTGATTCATATTTAATCTAGCCAAGCTTGAGCTATTCAAGTGGTTCTCGAGTTTGAGTTCAAGCTCAGTAATACTAGGCTTTTCAGGCTCGTGAGCCCAATCTACCTCACATAATTTTACTATTTTACCCATAATATGCTAATTATTTACAAATATACCCTCATTATAAGTCAAATAAAAATCTATAATTAAAGCTTATGTATGTATCAAGTTTTCCATCGAGTTGGGTTTGAGTATCTTAATTGAGTTTAGTTCAAGCTTGACACTACTCGACTCAGCTCAACTGAGTTACACCAGGCCCGTGCCGGGCTCTGGCGCTTGGAAAATTTGGATTTTAGGTAATTTCATATCTGGTTTCTTAAAATTGGTGCTAATGGTTTGTCGTTGTTTCAGGGGTGGGTAATGTCGGGAATCACTACTTAATCCTGGGAGACGCGGCTATGTGAATTGGCCAGATAAGATTTGACGTATATATCTAAAATTATGTAGAGGCTTGGTGAAGGATTTCAAAGAGCTCTGGTTACTTCCTAGTCTTTGAATTGGGTTGAATAACTGTAGGATTCATAAGAAAGTGTAATCAGGGCCACCTTTACCTTGTAAACCAGTTTTCTGCAATAAGTCTTTTTGTTTATTATGTATGTGAATGAAGACATACTGTGTTCTCCAACTATACTTTCGTATTATAGTATAAGTTTTTACATCCTTCGACTATCCTCTTATGATGTACACTCTTTTAGATGATACGCGATATCTTCTTTTCATCCAGTGGAAACTTTTCGTGTGATTTTGTTAAGCATTTGAAAATTCTTGTACCAAAAACGAACCGAACACTATCAAGATCGAATTACTATGTATGTGTTGAAATAGTCGGTTCATTTGGTCATTCACTGCGTTGATCAAAATTAATATGAAATAGTACTAGAGTAAGAGTACAACTACTAGTTGTATGGTGCAGTTCTACACAATCGATACTTTGGTGAAAATAAGAAGTTTTCTGAAATGGAAATAATTGGTACTTTATCTGGAAATAACTAATAGTGTAAGGTGAAAATAAGTAGTTTTCTTAACTAGAAATAATTGATACTGTCCAGAAGTAATTGCATTGTGAACCTGTTACACAGACTACTACAGTTTTGAAATATGAATTTGAAGTTGATAGAGTATGTGAGCTGCAAAAAATATTATGCTTATTCACATGTCTGCTTCCCTTTTTTTCACCTGCCAAACAAGTCTATAGAATAAAGAAGTCAAGTGTTTTTTCTAGAAAAGGTCAATCAATCTTTAGCATAAACCAATGCAATTTTCAACAAAAAAGACATGGAAAAAAAAATTAAAAAACATTCACGGGCCTTGTTTTTCTTTTGTTCCTTGAACTCCATACTTGTACAAGAATCAAACTCAAAAAAATAGTACCCTCTCAATCTCTCAAAGTGCATGATTCGACTCTTTTTAAGTAAGGTACTTGACATGTTGGAAAACCACCAACTATCAGATTTCAAGCAAAAGCCAGAAACTAATAAGATCAACTTTTCTTCCCCCTTTCCCACTTACATGACTATCTTGAAATTAAGTCCAGGTAAGTATGTTCCCCATCAACCATTATCCTCTTCAATGTGCTTTTATGGCCTCAAATTTCCACGTAGGAAGGAGATGGCACGGAGGGAGGCGCCGAAGAGCGTTGATATGGAGTATGTCTACGAGTGCATGAAACAGTAGACATCCCCAGTCGACTCGCAATCCTCATCTGATTTTGGATGTTGGATGGAATTATTGACAATATTCAACTGCAAGAATCAACAAGTTTTGAATTAAGAAATGACTTCTTTCAATTATAACACACATTTTACTTGATATAACATTTACTTTACGAGGTCTCCCTCTGGTTTTCCCTCTTGTAAGTGGCCCATTCACCTAAAAAAAATCACATACTTACAGTGAATCAAAAAAATCACAGTTAATAACACATACTACTAGCTAGGGAAAAGGTACATTCAGACCCCTAAATTATACCGGACATGGATCCTCTCCATTTACATTTCCTCAATTTATGGTGAATTAAGAGAGAGATAAACAAATATTATGAAATGATGTGGGTTCCACTTTCTAATGCTTATTTATTTATTATTTCATCTTGTTTCTATCTTATGTATTGCATAGTTCTTAAAAACTTAAATATTGGTATGTCTTGAATTATAACATACATTTTATTGAATATAACACTTGCTTTAGGAGATCTCCCTCTGGTTTTCACTCTTGTAGGAGGTCCACTCACCTAAAGAAACCACATACATAAGTCAAATACTTACTGTGAAATTAAAAAAATCACAAGCAAGTGACTCTACTAAATACTTACAATGAAGTCTTCCTCTTGATCGGTTGCATTGGCAAGAATGCCCCCACTTGTACTTGCAGACTTATCCCTACTCACCTGCATGTTCAAGTCACAAATTCAATTAAAACACAGTTACTTATATACTACATAATTCTTAAAACATAAATATTGGTAAGCCTTTGAATTATAGCAGACATTTTATTGAATATAACACTTACATTAGGAGGTCTCCCTTTGGTTTTCGCTCTTGTAAGAGGCCCATTCACCTAAAAGAATCACATACTTGAGTCAAATACATACGGTGAAAAAATAAATAAAAAACAGTTAATTAACATACGCTAAATACTTACAGTTAATGAGTCCACATTTCTTTTGGGATCATTTTGAAAAGCAGACACATATTTTTCACCCAACCATTCGCTTTTTATAATACTTATAGCCAATGTTGGTGCACACTTGTGAGCTGGTTTATAGCTTTTAATTTCTACATGTGTGTCATTGTTTTTCCCTCCAAACATAAATGATGTGGCATGTTATGTGCAAGAATTCGTACAGTTGGCACTCCAACTCATCAATTTGACTGGAAAATACAAAATCCCAAACTAATTAATTAAATTTGAATCTTCCGGACTAAAATTGGTTAAAAAAAAGTATTAAAATTGGGGACAAATTGTAAAAACAGGACCTAACTTTGCCACTTAGTGCACTTAAAGGTCTGAACTTTCGCCTTTGCAGGTCATGTAACGAACTATCAAATTGTTGCAAAAAGAGAACTTTAGTCAATCTTAAGGACAATGTTTTGTCCTTAAAATTGCGCAAAATCCTTTTTTTTGCAACAATTTTGTAGTTTGGTAACTTCCCCACAAAATGAGAAAGTTGTCCTTGATATGCAATAAGTGGCAAAATTAAATCATGTTTTATAATTTGTCCTAAAACTGGACAAGAGTAAACTACAATTGATAAAGTAGAGAGAAATAGGATTTATTTTGGATCCACTCAGTTAAATGATCAAAAATAAAATTATCATTGTTCAGAAAATAATGTAAACAAAACCCGTTGATGAAATATGCAATAGTTATTTAAATACGATAGTTAAAACCCAAATCAATTGATCATTTAGAATTTCATATCATGTGAACATACTATGGTCGCAGCTGCAGCCAACTAGTCCTAAATCATGAGTATTTCATACTAAAGTGTAAGAATCATAATTAACTAAAAAGTGCCAATTGGTTCTCTAAAATCATATATTTGAAATTGAATGAAGCTTCGTTTGAGCAAAATATTAGACAGATCGGAAGCTAATATTTTTAATGAATGTGGGAACATCAGTTTTCTGCACAATAAAATCTTAATATTAATGCTTAATCAAAACAATACAAGGGTGTTTGGACTTGGGAAATCACCAATTAATTAAAATCTCATGCTACAAATTGTTTGTCCAAATTTTCCATTTTGATGCTAAATTCCTAGACCAAAAACTATTAAAAAAGTTAAGTAAAATGACGAGCAGATTTAATTACAGAAAAAGCTATCTAATTTGGAATCAAATACTATTTACTTACCTCTCGCTTAAATGGTCCATTCTATAATTTTTTTTGGAGATATAATTAGATGTGTAGATATTGAAGATAATGCGTATTTTAAAAAAAATAAAAATTTGATTGAGCGTATATGGCAAAAATTTGGCCCTCAGAATTAAATGTAATTTGCATTTTTTGTATTTCAAATTTAGTATTTCATGTATCAATTTCTAGCTTGTTCATTTCTTCAATTTCGTATTTTCAAATCTTGTAATTTTAATTTTGCTATTGAATCTGTAATTTATTTTAAGTGAATGGTAATTCTTTTCATATTATAATTACGAATTTAGAATATAAAATAATATTTTTATTCTTTATTACACATTTAAATATAATAAAAATTGATTATACATAATACATATTTAAAAAATAATAATTAAAAATAATAATTTTAGGTTGGGTTGGTGTCATTGATAAAGTATAAAAATATTAAAGTTGGGTTGGATGATAGATGGGGTATATGGATGAGAGAGAAATTAATATTATATTAGAAGGTTGGGGGTTATTGATATATATAGTCTACGGCTGCGTTTGTTTTGGGACTCACACGGATAAACTTAGAACTTTGCGCTTCCCGTCTCATACGAGTTTGGAATTTAGAATCTAGTTTTCAAATCCCACATTTCATCCACACCTACAAATACCTATAAAATCTATTATTATTCTTCCCAATACATCACACTTTATACACTTTATTACTCTTCTCAATATAATATAATAATACAATATCAATCATTATTAAACATTAATTTAACATAAAGTTAAATCTCACCCTACTCAAATCTCAAAACAAACACATACATTTACTATTCATCAAAAATTCTAAATATCTGGATTCTAAAACCTTGACTTGCACCGCACACTTAAATCCCAAAACAAACACAGCCTAAATATATAAGAAATTTACACACACACAAAAAAAAAAAAAAAGGAGAGGATTTGTTTCGATTTTTCTGTCGTTGAACATCACGTACTTTGCTGGTGGGAAATTCTTGTGTGATTTTGCTGGTGTTGCACATTTTAAATTTCAATATCACAAATTAGTGATACTTGTTGTGAAAGCCAGAATCATAATGCAAGCTCAACTCTAATTTCTAATTTAAGCATGCATGCAGGTTTTAAACTACTTGAAATCTGTCAAAGATATGAACATCTACCTCATGCTAAATAAAGCAATAACCTCCAACATACAGGTTTCAAGCAAAACCCACAAACTAATAGACTATTCTATTCCCAAATAAATCGAGCTACTTATCGACCGTTAATGTGCTTTCGTGGCCTCAAATTTCTACGCAAGAAGGGCGGAGGGCCTCTGATTCTTGATCCACGAGTGCGAGAAACAGTAGACATCCCCAACCCAGTTGCATCATCCTCATCTTCATCCACTAGACGCAGGCTCGATTTTGGTGTCCCTATGGTTTTTATACAAGGTCCATTCACCTAAAAACAATCACATACTTAAGTCAAACACTTGTAGTGAGTCAAAAAAATCACAGTAAATTTACACATACCAAATACTTACAATGAAGTCTTCCTCTTGATTGATTGCATTGACATGAATGACTTCATTTGTACTTGCAGACTTATCCCTACTCACCTGCATGTTCAAGTTAAATTCAATTAAAACAACATCTACTTATATTCTGCAAAATTCTTAAAACTTAAATATTGGTATCTCTTTATTATTATAAACGTTTAATTGAATATAACACTTACTTTAGGAGGTCTCCCTCTGGTTTTCGATCTTGTAAGAGGTCCACTTACCTAAAAAATCACATACTTAAGTCAAACACTTGCAGTGAATAAAAATTCACAGTTAATTAACACATACTAAATACTTACAAATACAATGAAGTCTTCCCCTTCACTGGTTGCATTGGCATGAATGACTCCACTTGTACTCGTAGACTTGTCCCTACGCACCTGCATGTTCAAGTCATAAATTTAATTAAAACACAATTACTTAAATATTGCAAAAAATATTAAAACTTAAATACTGGTAAGTCAACCTTCGATTTCTGCCTTCCAGTAGCATGCACAGGCTCTTCAGGCTTTTCTTCTCCACCAGCAACTTCAGTGCAACTTGAGGACGTTTTCTTAAAACTAGAATATTGGTGTGTACATTTTCTTCTCTTCAATTTCTGGGCATAATCCCACAACTTCGAGTGTTGCTCATCAGGAAATCCCTCAATTATTTCTAGGGCCCTAATCTTTGCATAACGAGCCTGCTGCTTAGACACATTAATGTTCAGCTCTCTCATTATATCCTTTCTCCAATCTTCCACCTTTATTTCTGGATCATTTAGAAATGTAGACACATATCTTTCACCCAACCAGTTGCTTTTTAAATTCCTTACAGTGGATGTTGGTGCACACTTGTGAGCTGATCTATAGCTTCTAATACAGAATGTGGACTCATTTACCCTCTTCATTAGATTTATACCCCAGTCACAACCATAATCCCTACATCTAGCATAAACTCTTGTTTTGTCAATCTTTTGAAACCATAGTGATCTTTTAGTCCGTATTGCATGAGACTGTATAGCCTTTTTAAACTCATTTCTGGTCTCGAACACCATTCCTACTTCAAAGGTGGGATTCAAAATTACTTCATTATGCCTGCCCTCATGCATCTCATCATCAGAAATCCTAGTCTCGTCAAAACCATCCCCATCACAAACAACAACTTCAACACCACCACTACCTCCCTCAATCACATGATCATCTACATCTGTATTCCACTCTTCATCATCATCAGTGATCTCAGGCTCTAACTCATAGTCACTATCAATAAATGAACTCAAAGGGCTACCTTTAGATTCATTACTAACCCCAGGCATTTCACCTTCATCCCTACTCTCAGGCCGTAGATCTTTATCACTACCTTCACGCACCTCTGATGTTTCACTACCCTTGTGAGCTTGAGACTGATCACTACCCTTTTGCACATTCCCCTCCACCCATACATGCACCTGCCTAATGGATTCGCACCCCCTAGCCCATTTTATAAGCTCATAGTCATTCCATAGCAACTTAAAGCCATTCTTAAGTATTACATAGTAACTCTTTTCCCCAAGAACACCTAAACCTTCACACAATCTACTTAGATTAGCAATATTCACACCGTCTACTATATTTACATAATCATAAACAACCTTATTCCCCCCAATGTAGTCAGCAGTAGGTTTGGAAATAAATTGACCACCAAAGTGCAATACTAAGGTAATGTCCGCAGATTGGGGAGCTGAAAATATAATAAACATTGATTGCTATTAGAAACATGATGGACCACATCTCACAAAAAAGCTAATGAAGTAAAAATCAAAGACACCAGTGGACCAAAAATGCCGATAATTAAATATAGAGTACACATGATGATGGACCACTATTCCAGCTAAAAATAAAGACAACAGACAACCATATTCTTTTTCACATATAAAATTTGAACATATCTATCTCATCCATAAAGGGTTACGAATATTCATTTACCTAGCACCACCACGAAGTATGCCTAAATACAAGGATTTATAACTTACGATATGGAGGAGGTGGTAAGTGCTCATGACCCTTTGTTCGAATAGTCCCCATCTCCACGTTCCGAGGGTTACTTCAGGAAACCTTCAATTTCTTCAGGGGTTACGAGAATTGTTAACCTGAAAAGGTTCAGAAATTACAAGAGTGCCGTTGTTTATCCCTCCAAAGATAAATATTTGGGATGTTTTTGCACAATTGGCACTGTAACTCATGAATTTGGCTGGAAGATACAAAGTCCCCAGAAAATATAATCATGTGATGTGCAGAGACGTATTTTCTGGCTGAAAAGGACTAAAATAGGTCAAAATAAAATAAAATAAAAATAGGACAAGAGTGGACTGAAATTGATAAAGTAGAAAGATGGAGAATTTACTTCGGATCAGCCCTAAAACTCGAACAATGAAATTATCTTGAACATTGTATAGTTATTTAAAAACTCCAATTTAAACAAAACCCCTCGATGTTATTTACATACTACATTCATTTGATATGATAGTTAAAACACAATGCAAATATGCAATTGATCATTTAGAATATCATTTCATCTGAACATACTACAGTTGCAGCCAACTACTCCTAAATCATGAGAATTTTATACTAAAATGTAACTTGCATGCCAATCTTGAGAATCATAATTAACTAAAGTGGGTCAGTACTTGTGCTAATTGGTTCTCTAAAATCATAAAATTGAAACTTAATCAAGCTTCATTGTCTTGGAGCAAAATAAAAGACAGATTGGAAGGTATTCCTTTTCATATCAGTTTAGGAACAATTCTGCACAATAAAATCACAATATTATTGAAACTGAACCAACCCATATTTTGGTGCTAAAGCTGTACAGCGAAAATCCAAATACTCGGTTACGGAAATTTCGATTCGAGAAAACAAAAAATTAACTAAAATCATCTGCAGATCTTATTTCAGAAAAACATAATTTGGATTCATATATTTACCTATTGCTTCAATGGCGGCAGGGAAAAGCTGAGACGGGCTAGGTACGGTGAGCGGCGGGGGTACGGTGGGGCGAGGCGGCGAAAGAGCGGGCCAAGGCTTGTGATTGGGGTTGGGGAAGTGCTTTTCAGTGAGTGATATAGATGGGTTTCTCGCATGGCCAAGTATGGACTAATTAAAAGTATCACTTATTTTACCCAAAACGTACTCTCTCCGTCCCATTCTCTAATCAAATGTGATTGTTCATAAGGATTTATAAGAATAGTGATAAAGTATTAGAGTAAAAAAAATTATTTATTAATATTTTATGTAATAAAATGTTAGGTAATTAGGGATAGAAAGAGTTATTTATTAATATTTTATGTGATAAAGTGTATTTTCGTTTTAAAAAAATTTGCTTATAGATTGAGATAAAAAAATGACAAGTTTTGCCGAAAGAATGGGATGGAGGGAATATTACTTATAAAAACAATAAAAATATGCTTGCAACGTTAATTTTATATATATATGTGCATAGCTTTGCTACATATCAGATTTGAACTTCACGTTAAATTTTAATTCCGTCTCATAAGTGCACTGTGCATTTTAAAATCATGCAACTTATTTACACTAAATCATATATTTATTTTTTCATATTAATAGATACACAATTCAATATAAACAAATTACATATTCCAGTATAACAAATTGCATGTTTCTAAAATATATTAAATTTCATATTGCATTATCACGTTTTCTTCCATGCTTAGCTACAATTTAACCAGTAATATTATAAAATTAAATATTAAGAGTTTTATAAAGTAGATTTCATCACGTTTCAAACAAAAAAAAAGAAAAGAAAAGTCGATTTCATCACAAATTAGTGATACTTTTTGTTAGGCTAACTAAAACCCCCCAGAAATTATTTGTACATCAAATTCGTGATTTTAATTATGAAAGCTCAATTCTTTAATTAAGCTATCAATCATGCCATGCAGATTTTAAACTACTTGAACTCTGTCAAAGATATGAACATCTTCCTCATGCTATATAAAGCAGCAAAAAGCACCAGCATATTTCAAGTACACATCATGCAGAAACCACCAACTAATCCATTTCAAGCAATAACCACAAACTAATTTACTCTTTGCTTCCCCTTCTTACACGACCCTCTCGAAATAAGTCCAGATACTTACGCCCTCCATCAACCATTATCCTCTTAGACGTGCTTTCGTTGCTTCAAATTTCTACGTAAGAAGGGTGGAGGGGCCAAAGAGTGTTGATATGGAGTACGCCCACTGGTGCAAGAAATAATAGACATTTCCAGTCCAGTTGCACTACTACCATGACTAACTAGTGCCTCAAACTCATCATCCTCGTCTTCATCCACTAGACCCAGGGTCGATTTTGGTGACCGGATGGAATTATTGTCAACATTCAACTGCAAGAATCAAGTAGTTTTGAATTAAGAAATGACTTCTTTGAATTACAACAAACATTTTACTGAATATAGCACTTACTTTAGGAGGTTTTCCTCTGGTTTTCCCTCTTGTAAGAGGTCCACTCACCTAAAAAAATCACATACATAAGTCAAATACTTATGGCGAATCAAAAAAAATTATAGTTGATAACACATACTAAATACTTACAATGAAGTCTTCCTCTTGATGGGTTGCATTGCAATGAACGACTCCACTTGTACTTGCAGACTTATCTCTACTCACCTGCATGTTCGAGTCATAAATTCAATTAAAACACAGTTACTTATATACTGCATAATTCTTGAAACATATATATTGGCCAGTCTTTGATTATAACACACATTTATTGAATACAACACTTATGTTAGGAGGTCTCCCTCTGCTTTTCCGTCTTGTGGAGGTCCATTCACCTAAAAAAGCACATACGTAAATCGAATACTTCGGTGAAATAAAAAAGTCAGTTAATTAAGAGTCAGTGTAACAGCTTCTAAGCTCTCTAAATGTGTTGGCAAAAAAAGAGATGTTTAACAACTTATAAGGTCTTAAAATAAGATATTTAAAAGCTTATAAGCTCCAAAAAAAATAGTTGGAATAACCCAACTTATTTTTCTAATTTTTTTTATGCTGTACATAAGTAGATTTTTTAATCAGTTTAAAAAAAAAATCACCCGACACCCCCCCCCACACACACAACACCAGCCACCACCCCATGCACACACCCACCTCAATATAATAATGAAAATATAATTATTTATATTAAATTAAAATTGATTGAAAAATATTATCCCAAATTATCAAAGAGCTTGTAAGTTTTATTAGCCAAACACTTTTAACCTTATATGCTACTTAAAAATTACATCTTAAAGCTCTTGAAACAACGTAGTAGATGTTTAAAATAAGCTTAGTCAAAAGGGCTTTGGCACATACTAAATACTTACAATGAAGTCTTCCTCTTGATTGATTGCATTGGCATGAATGACTCCACTTGTACTTGCAGAATTATCCCTACTCACCTGCATGTTCAAGTCATAAATTCAATTAATACACAATTACACTTATATACTTCATAATTCTTAAAACAAAAATATTGACAACTCTTTGAATTATAACACATTTTATTGAATACAACACTTACTTTAGGAGGTCTCCCTCTGGTTTTCCCTCTTGTAGGAGGTCTTCCTCTAGTTTTTGCTCTTGTAAGAGGTCCACTCACCTAAAAAAAATCACATACTTAAAGTCAAATACTTGAAGTGAATCAAAAAAATCAGAGTTAATTAATACATATAAATACTTACAATGAAGTCTTCCTCTTGATTGGTTGCATTGGTATGAGTGACTACACTTGTGCTTGCAGACTTATTCCTACTCACCTACATGTTCAAGTCATAAATCCAATTAAAATAGTTAATTATATATTGCATAATTCTTATAAGACATAAATATTCGTAACTCTTCAAATTATAACACATTTTATTGGATATGACACTTACTTTAGGAGGTCTCCCTCTGGTTTTCCCTCTTGTAGGAGGTCTTTCGCTAATTTTTGGTCTTGTAAGAGGTCCACTCACCTAAAAAAATCACATACTCAAGTCAAATACTTGCAGTGAATCAAAAAATATCATAGTTAATTAACACATACTAAATACATACAATAAAGTTTTCCTCTAGATTGGTTGCATTGGCATGAGTAACTATACTTGTGCTTGCAGACTTATTCCTACTCACCTATATGTTCAAGTATAAATCACATTAGAAACAGTTAATTATATATATAACATAATTCTTATAAAACTTAAATATTGGTAAGTTAACCTTCAATTTCTGGCTTCTAGTAAAATGCACAGGCTCTTCAAGTTCTTTTTCAACTTGGACATCTTTTTCTCCACCTACTTCATTTTTCACATTTTCTTCTCCACCAGCAACTTGAGTGCAACTTGAGGACATTTTCTTAAAACTTACAAAATGGCGAGTACATTTTCTTCTCTTCAATTTCTGAGCATAACCCCGCAACTTTGGGTATTGTTTATCGGAAAATCTCGAGTATTTCTAGGGCCTTTCTCTTTGCTCTATAAGCCTGCCACTTAGACACATTAACACTCAGCTCTCTCATTATATCCTTTCTCCAACCCTCCACATTTCTTTTGGGATCATTTTGAAATGCAGACACATATTTTTCACCCAACCATTCGCTTTTTATAATACTTATAGCCAAAGCTGGTGCACACTTGTGAGCTGGTTTATAGCTTTTAATTTCAAATGTGGACTCATTTACCCTCTTAATTAGATTTATACCCCAGTCACAACCATCACCCCTACATCTAGCATAAACTCTTCTTTTGTCATTCTTTTTAAAGTGTAGTGATCTTTTAGTCTGTATAGCATGAGACCGTATTGCCTTCTTAAACTCATTTTTGGTCTCAAACACCATCCCTACCTCAAAGGCATCATCAGAAATGCTAGTCTCATCAAAACCATCCCCATCACAAACAGCATCTTCAATTTCATCCCCTGGTGCACACTTGTGAGCTGGTTTATAGCTTCTAATTCGGAATATAGACTCATTTACCCTCTTAACTAGATTTATACCCCAGTCACAACCATCACCCCTACATCTAGCATAAACTCTTTTATTGTCATTCTTCACGAAGTGTAGTGACCTTTCAGTCTGTAGAGCATGACTCCGTATAGCCTTTTTAAACTCATTTTTGGTCTCAAATGCCATTCCTACCTCAAAGGCAAGATTAAAACTTAATTCATTGAGTTCATTCCCCACTTCATCATCAGTGCTCTCAAACTCATAGTCACTATCAATCAATGAACTCAAAGGGCTACCCTCACGCACAATAGCATAACCACTACCCTCTGGCATTTCACCCTCATCCCTACCCTCAGACAGTAGATATTCATCAATACCTTTTTGCACCTCTAGATTTCCACAACCCTCATGCAGCTCAAATGTTTCACTACCCTTGTGAACCTGAGACTGAGCACTATCCTTTTGCACATTTCCCTCTACCCATACATGCACCTGCCTAGTGGATTCAAACCCCCTAGCCCATTTTATAAGCTCATGGTCATCCCATAGCAACTTAAAGCCATTTCCAAGTATTCCATAGAATCGAATTTTTCCCCAAGAACACCTAAACCTTCACACCATCTACTTAGATTAGCAATATTCATACCATCAAATAAACTGATATAATCATAAACAACCTTATCCCCCCCAGTGTAGTCAACAGTAGGTTTGGAAATGAATTGACCACCATAGTGCAATACTAAGGTGATGTCCGCAGATTCGGGACCTGAAAAAATAATAAACATCGACTGCTATCAGGACATGGTTGACCACAACTCGCAAAAATGCTAATAAATTGAAAACCAAATACATGGATGGACCAAATATAAAAATACGAGAATTTATAAGAATACACATGGTGGACAACAATTCCAGCAAAAAATACGAGAATTTATAAAAATACCACGAAGTACGCTTAAATAGAGCATATCTATGTCATCCATAAAGGGTAACAAATATTCATTTACAAACCCTACCACTACCACGAAGTACGCTTAAATATGAGGATTTATAACTTACGATAAAACGGAGGAGGCAAGTGTTCACAACCCTTTGTTCTAACAGTCCCCATCTCCACGATCTTGCGAAGATTTCTTCAAGGTTTGTGAGGATTGCTTCAGGGGAACTCCAGTTTCTTCAGGGATTATGAGAATTGTTACCCTGAAAAGGTTTATTAATTACAAGTACGCCGTTAATTTTTCCCTCCAAAGATAAATGATGTGGCATGCTATGTGGCAAGAATTTGTACAGTTGGCGCTCCAACTCATAAATTTCGTCTGGCAAAAAACACAATTCCCAAATTAATTCAAGCATGTGACACGCACGCGCACATGTCAGGCAAAATTTGAATTTTCCGGCTAAAATGGACTAAAATTGACTAAGTAGAATGATAGAGGATTTATTTTGGATCCGCCTAATGTTACATGATGAAAAATGAAATTATCTCGAACAACATTGTATATTACGCAGAAACTCTAATTTAAAGAAAACCCCTTGATATTATACATACTATTTTCATTAAAACATCATAGTTAAAACCCAATTGAACTGTTCATTTCATCTGGATATACTATGGATGCAGCCAACTACTAAAGCATGAGAATCAAAATTAAATGAAGTGGACCAATACTTCTGCTAATCGATTCTCTAAAATCATATATTTAATATTCAATCAAGCTTCATTGTCCTGGAGCAAAATAAAACACAGATTGGAAGCTAATCCTTTCATGAAAGGTAACATCAATTTAGGGCAATTCTGCACAATAAAACCTTAGTATTAAGTGCTTGGACTTGGAAATCACCAATTAATTTAACTTTCAGAAATATTGAAACATGCTACAAATGCCTGTCAAAATTTCCATTTTGAAGCTGAACCAAACCGAACCGACATTTTAGTGCTAAAGTTCTACTTGTACACCGAAAACCCAAACACTTGATTACGGCAATTTCGATTCAAGAAAACCAAAAATTAACTAAAATCAGGTGCAGATCTTATAGAGGAAACCTTAATTTGGATTCATGTATTTACCTCTTGCTTCAATGGCGGCAGCCGGAAGGGCTGTGAACTGCGACGGCCGATTCACTTCATTTTTGTCTTCCAAAAATGAGGGATATGATAGTTAGGGTTGACCGAAAATTACTTATTCAAAAGAATAAAACAAAATGGCCTAAATCACTTAAAATGATATCTGTCTGTATTTATTTAAAATAACAACATTCTAATATTTTCATTTACTTTTCAAAAAAAAAATCATTTATTAAAAAAAAATATCATCGTCAACTAATAAAATAAACGTTCAAATTTGGAAGGATATTGGGGTTACCCAAGAAAGGAAATTATTTATTTTTTATTTTTTATTTTATTTTTTGATATTGTTAATTCCTTAGCCATTTCAACACTGTTTCGCCTCTTTTGAGAGGGAACAATCCAAACTTCTTCCAATAGAAAGTCAGCTTGTTCAATTTAAAATAATGCAATGAGATGCATTGGCAATTTTATAATAGAAAATTTTGGTAAATAGATTATTTCATCTTTATGGTAATATAAATTGGCATTTCTACCCAAAATTTCTCGATATCAATACTCTTATAACTAATATTTATAGAATTTAGTGATATGATTTTACAAGTATAACGGTACTAGTTAATAATGATATGATCTCAATTTATAAGTGTAGATGTACCAATTAATAAGTGTTATAATATTAGTTAATTTATAAGTGAGTGGTGTAAATTCATGCTAAGAACAAGTTCCACCGAAGAGTTTGTATTTTCGATCTAGTACGATTTTTATGTGAAACTTGTTCACTGTGAAATTAGTTTCACATTCACAGACATCATTCTTCAATTATCACAACTAATATCATTTTGTAATGTAAATTATACACTTCATTTATCACTACTGGTATATCACTATTAATCCGGACCAAGCCCATTAATATCTTATCCATTTATATGAAAGAACCCAATTAGATAACTAAGCCGAGCTCACCCACTTGGAATGGATTCTAGTTCACCTAGAAAGGGCCGAGGTAAGTAGCTCGTTTATAGAGCTCTTAAAAACTTTTATAAAAACAAGGGTCAAGAGCTCGTTATGAGCTCGCTCAATGAGCTCATTATGAGCTCCTCATAGAGCTCTCGTTAAGCTCGCTCGTAGAGCCCACCAACTAGTTCACTATGAGCTCGTTCAATGAGCTCTCATTGAGCCCTAGTTCACTATGAGCTCGCGGGAGGTCTCTTATCAGAGCCTCTTATCCAAGCTCATCTGGAAGGTACAATGTCCGCTAGGAGCTCACTTGTACATAAGGGAGTTAATGTCGCAATGCGGTACTAAGTCAGGAAAACCCTCTAAATATGGCTAAGTCAATGGTTTGAGCTACAAGACGACAACATTGGTTAAGCAGTTTGGGGAAAGATCAGAGAACTACGGCAAATGTTTCAAGGACTTGTCAGATGTCGCGCTGCTAACTAACGCGAGCTCTCAGGAGATGTCGGAAATTAATGTAAAATGAAGTACCAGACATTAAATAGAAGTTTGACCATTTGATGTAAAAGCAAAGAAAAATAGAAAGTGTAATGCACTATCCTATGTAGTATAAATATGAGCACTTAAGACCCAAAAAGGGTCCGGAAAAATCAATACAAGAGGCAAACATTTTGCCCTAGTCTCGTGCACTTTTTTACTGCTTTCAGTCTTTAAATTCTTTAGAGTTCAATCATTCAAACTCTCATTGTTTGATTAGATAGTTACCACAAAAGTCATATTCCACATAATTAATCCGATTTTATTAGCTATCAACAATTACTAATATCTCTATTGTAATATATAAGTTATATCCTTTATTATTACGAGTAATAATACTTATTATGTAGTAATAAATCATATCTTTCAGTTATTATTACTACTACTACTCTTTAATTAAATAAGTCACACACCCTTTAACTAATTTCACGATTTTCTTGTGTGAAACTTATTTACCCTATCGCAATTCGTTTACATGAGAATGAGTTAAACAAGGCGTGGTTAAATTAATTACTTACTCAATACATTTCATGAAACAAGTACATTTCCAAAGAAAAAATAGTAGTAATAACTAGAAAAGAAGAGTGGTCCACATAATAGGCCAAAGAAATGGGGGTAGAAATAATTAAAGAGAACAAGTTGAAGCATAAACTTACTCAATCAATGACATAGTTGAATAAATCCAGATGAATTTAATAAAGTAGAAAGCTAACACCTGAAATTCTATTAATTAAAACCCCAGTTTTCCCCTAACTACAATACACCACTATTATTGTAAAACACATCATATATAAAAGCTAATCCTAAATGCAGACCCAACATATAAAAGTTCAAATCTAACCGATCGAGAAATAAATAAATATTCCCAGAAAATAAAAAAAAAAAAAAAAAAAAAAAAAAGCTGATACTTTCTGCAGCAAAGTATCAGGATCATAATAATTTAATTAAAAAAGTAAGTGTTTAATCATTAATTAATTAATTAATCAATCAAAGTTGGTTTGTTGTGGATCATGATTATCAGATTGAAGGTGGTTCTTCTTGGCAAGATTGTGCTTGTTGTTATGCATCCAAACCTTAAGAACTCTCCTCTTCACACCAACTTCCTGGCAAAACTGTTGCAGCACCTCTTCCTCTTGCTTCTGAATCTTCCACCCCACCTATTATAAAAATAATATAAACGAATTAATGACATTCTTTTATGAATTCGAAGTTTTAGATGAGATGAAATTATTTATGATACTAAATTAGAGTAATATATATGTGCATTAATTGCACGGTACAATTGATGCACAATTAATATTGTTCAGTGAAAATCATTAATATTGACCAATTAATATTGCTCGATAGAGATAAGGAATAATGTTCATTGAAAACAACTAATACTGCTAAGTGAAAACAACTAGTACTGTTAAGTGAAAACAACTAATACCGTTAAGTGAAAACAGATACTTTCTCGTCCCACAAAGATAAATTTAATTTTTTATTTTTGTAAGCCTCATGAATATAAATCACTTAATATATTTAAGGCTAAGTCTAAGTCTAAGTCTAAGTCTAAGTCTTGTATGCGTTATGTGCATCATGAACTTCATAGTATATTTTAGAAATATACAATTTGTTACACTGAAATATGCAATTTATTTATATTAAAACGTGCAACTTATTTCACAAACACAAGTTGCACATTTTTGTGTAAACAAATTTCACGTTTTAACGCAATAAATAGTACTTTCCCCGTCCCGATCTTTAAGAGAAACTGACTGTTCATAAGGATTTATTGAAATAGTGAAAAAGTGATAAAGTAAAAAGAGTTATTTATTAGTATTTTATGTGATAAAGTGATAAAATGATGGATAGTTGAGAGTAGAAAGAGTTGTTTATTAGTATTTTATGTGATAAAATGATAAAGTAGAAAAAGTTGCTTATTAGTATTTTAGAAAGTTTTGCTTAAAGATTGAGACAAAAAAAATGGCAAGTTTTGCTTAAAGATTGAGACGAAAGGAGTAATTTTTAAAATACATTATGAAGTGCACGGTACTCTTAGTGAACATTATACTTTTTAATGTGTCACTATATTTCATCTTTATTCCTAGTTAACGTTTTTTTTTTCAAATTAATATCCTAAAGATAAAAACTTGTATGCGAAAGTACTATATAAAGGGAAAAATGAAAAAATAAAACAAAAATTAATAACCCTAACAATGATGAGGTAGAAGTAGGTGTCATGTAAAACTAGTTTTATATTTATAGCCACACCCTTTAATTACTTTAATTATGATGAATATAAGTCATATTTTTTAGTTATTTTTTATCAATACCCTTGTAGTATTATAAAATACATCCTTTAATATTACAAGGAGTAAATAATACTCTTTATGCAGTAAAAAGTTATATCATTTAGTTATTAAAATTAATATTCTTTATTAATATAAATTACATTTCCTGATTAATTTCACAAATGCTCATGGAAATCTTGTTCATTCTATATTTTGAGATGAGATACACTAGCGTGCAACAGTCTGGCGGTGAAATTAAGTATGTTAATTTATATGAGTTCAAAGTTAATTGTGTAACTACCTTTTCTGCAAAGTTGAGCATCTTCTCCTTCTGCTCCGGCGAGAACTTGGTCCTGAACCTCTTCTTCACCACCTGGTGCGGCGGCCTAACCATCCCTCCGCCGCCATCATGCTCATCGGACTGATCAGAATGAAGCGAACCACCACCGCCGCCGCCTCCGCCGCCCATATTGTACGACATTATCATAGGATGGTGGGCCCTGGACGAAATGAGCGCCGCCCCAGCGGCGGCGTGGTGGTACCCCAACGCATTATGATGCCCCACAAACAAGTTCCTCCCGACCCTCGGATTCACGTAGCAATTGTCGCAGGCGGAGGACTCGCCGTCGATTTCTTTCCGGTGGAAGTTCCGGTGACAGTTGCAGGCGGAGCAAGTGAGAGCCTCCAGAGTCCCTTCTTCCCCGCTGGGCATGAACTCCCCACACCCGTCGGTGGCGTTCCCTCCCATGGCGGCGGCGTGGTTCTTTAGGCACTCCCGGTATTTTATCCCTTTCTTGAACGGGACGGCGTGGTCGTCGTCAACGGCGACGGCGGTGGTGGAGGAAATGGGGGGAATTCCCCCTCCTGATGATGGGATAATGAGTGGATGATGATGATGCATCATGTGCCCATGCCCATGCCCACCATAACTACTATTGAGTGGAATGGGCATCTCTGATACTTCTTCACTAGGAAGTTCCATTTTCTCTCTCTCTCTACCAATTTTATTTCTTTTTTGGGTTTTTTTATTTAGTGGGTGTTGCTTGTTTGGAGACCAAAAGGGAGGAACAAGATGGAATTAGAGTGTTAAGTCAAATGATTAAATAAGAAAGTGGTGCACTTAAAATAAGATTTTCCCTAACTATTAGGTCTACTCTTTTTCCCCTCTCTCTCCCTCTCTTACAATTACACTAGTACACTCTTTGTGATGTAAACATGAGGAAGAATTAGACAAAGGGGGAGACAGAACCAAGTGTTGAAAACTTGAATTGCAAGATGATGTAAATGAGAAGGGTTTTCATTTGTTAGGCCAAGAAATTGAAGCTATTTGGCACTAAGATGTTTAAAAATGGGGAGTTGGGAAATAGAGAGAGGAATATTATAGAGTGGTTTGGGTTGTGAATGATGAAATGGTAAACATGAGCTTATAGTAGTGAGTGAGAGGCCAAAAAGGAGTTGAGAGAGAGAGAGATGGAAGAAAAATTAAAAAAACAAAGTAAGAAAAGAAAAGAAAAGCAAATTTGTATTTTTAGGGAGGGTGTTTAAAGAAAGTTGGGGGGTGGGGGGTGGATTGCTTTGCTTTGATTGCACTACTACACAGGCATCAAGTTTGCGCCAGTGTGTGTCAGAGAGTGGAGAAGGACAAAGGAAAGGAAGACGTGTTTGTGTTTTTAGTGGGTGTATATGTGTGAGAGAGAAACAGAGAATCCCATGAATATGATACTCTCTCCCTCCATGTAATGTTAGTAGGATAAATAAAATTGGCCGCGTGGGCGTAGCTCAGTTGATTCCTAGGTGGCAGATTGTTATAAGGACGCAAGATCGAGTCCTGACAGCTGCAGTGTGAGAGTTTTATCTCTTCAATGTGAGGGATAGCTCCTTGTGGGCACCAGACACTTGTCCTCTCATCTAATGGGCCGTTAAATCACCATGATTTATCACCTCCATCATTCATGTTGGGCCGATGGGTGGGGGCCCTGGGGCGAGAGCTTTGCCTTTTTGCTAGAAGGATAAATAAAATTACTAAAACCAAAAGTGTGGGAGAACTCTTGTAACTTTACCACCTTCATAATCATGTTAATAAACTTCATTTCAACTTCTTACCAGGTTTGGACCAGGCAAAAGCTGCTGCCTAATTTTGCACTTCACATTTTTCTTTAGCTTAACCATTCCCCATTTCTCATGTTTTCTTTCTTGCTTTTAAATCTCAAATATTGTTTCTCAATTTTGGAAACAAAACACAAAAGCTATGTTAGTAGCCATGCTTCCGGCCCAGCCCGGCCCTCACTTATTTGGCACATGTTAATTGCTTCAATCATTAATATTGTACGTATTAAGGACGTTTGATATGAGTTGAAATTTGGGATTATATATTTTTTTTATGTTCAATAACTTTGTATCATTTTGAAATTGATTCGATTGTTTTGACATTTTTTTTTTGTCCTTTTTTTCGAAATTTTGAAGTTGGTCCAGAATCCCGGGTTCCAAAAAGTTACCCAACAGCGTAATTTGCCAATTGTGTATTTATTTTTTTGGGATAATTTTTTTTTTTGTCCAATAACTTTGCAACGTTTTGAAATTTATCCAAATTTTTTTGAATTTTTTATTTTGGCCTAATAAGTTTTCTAAAATTTTGAAACTAGTCCAGGAATCGATAACCTGTCATGTATGTATTTTTGTTTCATTTTTTTAAGGGTTATATGCATGAAACCCTCTCCTGGTTTAAAAATGTTGCGTCAAATCCACTCATGGTTTGGAAATTGCATTAAAAAATTTGAAAATTTATAAGACCAAAATAAAAAGTCAAAATAATCTAAAACCAATTTCATAACGGTGTAAGTTATTGGAGTACAAAAATATAATTTATAATGGTAACATATATCATTGAGGGGTCAATCACTATAAAATTATTGATAAACATAATTTTCATTGTTATTTATTTGTTAGAAAATCAACAATGAATATCACCTAAAGAAGGTTGAGTGAGTGATTACATTGGTGAAATTAAGTAAAGAAAGAAGAGTAATCAATTACCTACTTTTATTTTCATCATGGGTGTATAAAAAATTGACAAGAAGTATTAATGGGAATTATCCCAATTACCTCCTTTCATTATCCCCAACCAAATGAGTTCAAGATTCGTTTTTTGTGTATTATATATGGGCTATGTTCAAATAATTTTTTTAATATTATATAAATAATCACAAATACATAAATGCAATATTGCATGGAAAAATAAGATCAACGCAATACTGCTCCGCTAAAATTATGTTTTTTTTTTTCCATATTTTTTAAACTGTGTAGTTTTTTGTTGTTCTTCACCCCTTTAAACCTAGATAATTTTTTTTGCATTTTGTATTGATATTTGTTCACATGTTAACACAGTTTTCTTCATATAATAACATTGTTTAATTTGTTTATATAGTAACCTTTTTTTTTTAGCAATACATATATGCATGTTTCTATAAAATAGTGTGCATATCAAAGTGCCACCTTATTAATCTACATGTGTTACTTTATGAACCAATATGTTTTATGTATGATATGAATAATCTTAGTATAACTAGGTAGTAATCCATACTTATTCATGTAGTAACGAATAGTACATCACATAAATTTTACCTCATTAATTCATGATTGTTTTTTTTTTTAAACAATCTATACTTGTTTTTTAATATTAATTTTCTATAAGTTGGTGTATGTACATTTTTTTGAGCTAATGGAAAATTTATTTTAAAATCTTATAAGCTGTTATAATTTTTTTAACAAACGTTTTATTAGAATTTATAAGCTCCTAAACATTTTATAAGTTAAGTCAAATAATCTTTTAGTTGTAAAGTGTAGTTCGAGTTGTAATGGTGTCTTTTCGTAGCCTAGGAGATGTAATTTATTACACATTACCTATGTGTTTTTGTAAAGATTAATGTTGCTACTAACGTGGTGGGATTGTATCGTTTTTTTATTTTTTTCAAGTTTGGCAGATCCAAATTGAGAATTTGCTAAAAAAATATATGTTTATTTGTAGAAGTATGCAAGCTAGATTTCAAAATTCATCAAAATCTTAACTTATATAATACATGCATTATCTTACATTTTCTCTCATATTTTTACTTTTCCCAATAACACCCATTTTATTTTTCACAACATTATAATATCATCATCATTTTTTTTCTCAATCTACCCTATCACATCTTCAATTAACACACTCAAAAATCAAACTCACTTTAATACTATTCATGAACTTCTTAATTAGAATTTTCCCCATCTTCCTGCAGCACAATACAAACATACCCTAGAATTGACCGATTTCAACCCATTCTCACGAGTGAAGTGTCAATATGTAATAATATCCTAATAAATTTAATGAGTAGGATAAGAAATTAAACAACTCTTGACCGTGCGATGGTGTTAAAACTTTCAACATGTAAATAAAAAAAAAAAAAACAAAAAAATCTTCAACATGTAAATAGCAAATTGGTAATAATGGGGTTCATGATTTTAGTTAATGCAGAACTACCCACAAAATGACTAGCGTTGACCAATTTATATATGTGTTGATATCCTGTGATCCTCATTTATTGACGTTATTATGCAAATAAAATTAAAACCTTAGTGTAGTGCTACACCGACACTTAATTTTTTTTATGACTTTGTATGCTATGTGCTTTAATAAAATCGCTGATTTAGCTCCGCTTAAAATGCTAAATTGTACTATTCAATTAATTGCATTTTATATTATATCTTCCATTTTAAAGGGATTATAAGGTCATCGTATATACTCCTCTATAGTATTATTACCCGAGGTTCAAGTAAGTTTTTAATGTATAATTTCGTGCAAAAAAAAAAACAAAAAGACGTAGGAGGCGGAGACGGAAAGACAATTTAATATAAATCAATACTCGTCTCTCCCAAAATGTGAAAACGTCAATTTTCAAATTATGCTTCGACTCACTGTGAGATCATCTCAAATGTGCCTCTTATACACTCTAATATTCCTATAATCCTGTTAAATGCATTAAAAATCACCATTTAATTTGTAAGTGCAGTTTATACTCTCATGAAGCACATCCTGTTAATTTACCTTCGTCAAACCTAAGTTCGATTTAATATTTACTACATATGATATTTATGCATTATAATAGTTTATCACTCAAAAAAAAATAAAAAAATTCATAGATACATAAGATGTACTTTTGTAAATCGTGCCACACAAAATTGAATTAATAATTAAGTGGATAAATGGCAAAAAATCGCATTTAATCGGACCTCTTACGCATTTAAATGAAGTTACAAAATCAACACAAATTCTTTTCAAAATATTAAAATGCCACACACAAATTATATTTTATCTCATCGTGAGACCGTCTCATACAAATATATATTGCTCGTATAAAATATATTTATTTTAAACTCGTCTCACGTGAGAATTTCCTTCTATATGATTCTGGGTTCTTCCCCATTAATATATACCCAATGTAAATTCTCTTTTCTTATATATTAATTATGAAAAGGAAAAATAGCCAGTCTGCATGTGACAATGATTTCCTCTTGAATTGCAAGGTTTATGCAATGAAAGGACTACTCTCTCTTCCTGCACACTGCCAATTCAATTATGACCTTTTATACAATATATATATATATATATATATATTTTTTTTTTAGAATAATTTTGGTTTCAGGTATTTATGTATTTGCACAATTGTTCTTTACTTTGATCCAACTATAGGTTGCGTGACAAATTGATAAATATTTATATACTTAGCATTAAAAGGTTGTGCAGAAATTATTGAAAAGAATATTCTTTTTATATCTATGTGTTTATTTCGTATACTCAGAATATATATATATATATATATTTGTAAAGGCTTTTAAAGCTATAAATTGCAGAAAAAGAAATGGTCGGCATAAACTCATCAGGGAGGTGATGAAAATCTAGGATTTGAATCATGACTCGTGCACGTGTATATAAAATTATTTCACTTTGTAAAATTATATAAAAAAAAATTATGTAGGTGGGTTGATACGAACTCTTTTTTTTTCAATATATATTCATACATATTAGGGAGTATTATTGTTGTGAATATAAAATGTCATTGTTTAAAAATATATACATGATTTCTAAACTATGATAAATTTACATGTATAACAGTGATACTATATATATATATATATATATAACAATGACACTTTATATATACAACAATAATACTTAAAGAAAAAGAATTCACGCAAATTTGGGCTTTCAGATATTTTTGCGTCAACTAAATTAATTTCAGAGAAATACCTGGTGACAGACGGTTAACAATTAAAATTATTGAATTGTAAGAATAAACTTAAATTTTATTTTATTTTGGAAAATTGATTAAGCGCTCTTTATATAGTGCTATGAGACCGACATAAAAATTTAAAATAAATTTACATATTACTATATTTTCAGAAAATTACTTGGCAAATTCTCTATGTATAGAGATATATTCATTTAACCAATCAACTTGGCAAGCTAGTCAATCATTTTGGCTTTTCTGAAGCAATTTGAGCACAATCTTTTTATCCAATAATATCACTTTTGTTTTAAAGGGTGCAATATTGGTGCAATATTAGATAGGAGATAAAACCTTTTCAAATTCAATATATTTGACTTATTATCAATTTATTATCACGACCTTTTCGAAAATTGCAATTTAATCTCAACCTTTGAATTTGGTAAATAAAACCCAATTTTGACAATCTTTTGCAAATCGAGTTCCGAAGACGAACACTTCATGTCCCAGTAAACGACGCCAAGATCCTGGTTGTAAAAACTTTAAGATCTCATCATCTATTGGATGCCATCTTCATGTGAATAACCGTTATCCACCCAATTTAGCATCTTCTTCATATAACATTGTTGCTCGTAAGCTGTGTGGTCATGGTGTTAAGACTACCTGATTCTACGTCCATGACAAATGAGAATCCAAATAGAAGATTTTGGTGGTATCTTTTCTATAAGGTGATAAACCCTCGATTTTCTTTCTCAATTTTTTATATCATTTTAATGGAGAAGAATTTCGGCATTTATAATTCATTGAAATGAGATTTTTGTTATGTTCTGGAATTTTGATATAACTTTCTGTATCTACAATTTATTAAGTATAAGCGTCACACATTTATTTTGGAGTTATTTACAAAAAGGTGAACCAACGTTTTTCTTCAAAAAAAATTTAATAGAGTTTTAGATGATTAGATAATGAGATGGTAAGTTTTTTCCAACTAGGATGTCACGTCATTTACGGGCAGGAGATGTTATGCTTGTGAGCTCAATTTGCAAAAGATTGTTAAAATTGGATTTTATTACCAAAATTCAAAGGTTGAGATTAAATTGTAATTTGCGAAAAGGTCGTGATTTTTTCCGCAATTAAGCCATTTATTTTTGAGGACCAACATAATTACATAATTATACATAGACCTACTCTCTCTTTTTTTATGAAACAATATAAGACCTACTCATTAAATTTGTTGGTAGGCACTTTATAATTAGACTGCATGATGTTTTCAATTCATGAAAACCAATTCACAAAACTAAAGTTGACACAATTACTCAGTTATATACATACACTTATATTTCTTGTAAAAAAAACATTCACACATACACCTACTCACTAACTAATTTTATTGGTAATCACTTTATAATTAGACTGCAGGAGTAACTTATCAATTCATGAAAATAAATTTACAAAATTATAAGCCCTATGTGCACAAAAAATGTGCTCAATTCTTTGGGCTCAAGTTTTAACGAAAGTAAATAAAATATATAAAGTAAAAAATATTGTAAAGTATTATGGGATCTATTTATGAATAAAGCAAATTTTTTGGGTAAAGTACACTTACAATTTGAGTTATGATTAAAAAGGTGGATAAAGTGATTGTGTTCAAAAATAGAATGAACACACTTTTGGTGTACGGACAAATAAAAAAATTAAACACATTTTTTTATGGATGGACATATAAGAAAATTAAACACACTTTTGATGAACGGGGAGAGTATTACATAATTTCTTAGTTGTATAAATACATACCTACACCTACTCATAATCAATTTTATTGGTAAGCACTTTATAATTAGACTGCAAGCGTACTTTGTTAATTCATGAAAAATAAATTTACTAAATTAAATGTGAGTTGACCTTCTATAGTCAAGTTAATTAAATGGGTGCAAAATTTTGTCCTTACAATATTCAAAGAATTATAGTATATGTTATCGTGGAGAGAAGACTACAAGAAAGACAGGTGAGACAAGTTTGCTCAAATTTAGAATTTGTACACGAATTGCACACAGCTTTTGTGTTTAAATAGAATAAATTGCAAAATTGACCTCATACTTATTGAGTATTTGAAAATTTTAATTTTATATGAATTAATTTTTTTAATTAGGTCTCATAATTTTAAAAATTAAAATTCATGTAATTTCGATTATATATTAACAATTTTTTATTTTTGTAGCGTGGATGGATAAATAATTTGTGACATTTTATAAATTGAGATTAAGGACGTGTTTTGAAACACTTAGAACAACTTTCAGAAGCACTTATTTTCAAAGTTCTCTCTCACAGCTTTTGAAAATAAGTAATTCTGAAAGCTGTTTTAAGTGTTTCAAAACACGCCCTAAATGTGAAAGTATTTAAGATTGGTAAGTATGTGATTTTACAAGGTTGTCCTTCGTCAAAGGTGTTGGTTGGTTTTGCATTTAGTAGCAGCAACTGAATTAAATTGGCAGCAATTAATATTTTACCTTATAATCTATTGTACGAGAAAGTAGTTTGTTAGAGGTTACACCTGGAATTTCTCATCATCATTATTACACACATTTCTGGATTTAATTAATGCTATCTACTTAACTCTATCCATATCGCAATTAATTCTTAGGCAAACCATTTGATCTTTGTATTTTATGCCTAAAATCATCTTTATTTGTCATAATTAGAATGGTTAAATAAAAATAAATAAAAAAAAAAATTAAGTGATATGATGTATATCTAAACCGCACATCTCGGTAAATTTACATTTATTTCTTTCAAATTAATAGGGTGAATAGATAATAATAACATGGAACACAAGAAAAAATACAAACATGAGATTGTTGAAACACTACAATTTACTGAAGAAGTGGAATGCCTCAAGTGATTAGAACACGTAAAATCGTGGGTTTAAATCATTATTTGACCTTTTTAAAGAAAATAAAGAAATGTAATAAATATATAACTTTTTTCAACTCGCATAATATGTTGAGTTCAATAGCTAATTAACAATAATTTCAAATCTCCTCAGCACCCTAATTTGGGCCAGTTTGGTTACATAATGATTGATAAATATATATATATATATATAATATAAGTAATAATGTTACAGAATATTCAATTTTATATTATAAAACTTGTTTATACCAATATTTTTAGAACCGGGTTGAACTGGGAACCGACCATGGAACCAGTTCGATTACTCTTAAAAAACTAGTTTTTCCAATTGAATCGAAAAAAATCGCTCAGAACCAGAGACATCGGAAAAACGATGAAACCGGTTGAACCGGTTTTTTGTTATTTTTTAATTTATTTTTATTTTTTAATTATATAAAACTTAATCCTTATTTTTATCATTCTTATTTTAAATTGTATTTTGTTGTCTATGATTCTATTGTGTTTATTTTAAAATGAAACTTATAGTAATATATAATTTTAAATTTTATAAGTGCACATTTATTTTATTTTTAATGTAATATAGAAAATATTTTAAAAATATTGATAAGGATCATTTTAACGGTTGGACCGTCAGTCCGACTGGTTCAATTGGTTGAACCGTCAATCAGATCGGTCTAACCAGTTGAACCGTCAATTAATACCCAATTCGATTTGGATTTGATTATGAAAACACTGGTTTATACTAGAATTTGCGTAATGAAGTGTGAGCCCAAGCCTATTATATTTAGATAACTATAACCTATAGAGAGACAATCTCATTTATTTAGATACAAATACCATTTGGATTGAGAAAATTATATGGGCGTGACAGTTGTTGGCCCATATTAACTATACTCATATGCTACGCATGAACATAAATGATTTTTATGTCTTCATCGCGGGCCATATTTTGTCCAAAAGAATAAATAGGAACCAAAATTTATTGGAATTTGAAAAGGGTAGACACAACACAACAAAATTAATTAAGATACCAAATGCTTTTTTTCAAGTAAGAAAACAAAACTAAATTCTTAGCATATCCAGGGATAGTATATTCTTGATTTCATGGTATGTTATCTTTATAGAAAGTGAGTAATTCACATGAATTGTGGATTAAATTTTCCCTATTCTCACTTTATTCTTCAATTGCATTCTCCCTTCCTTTATTCCTCAATCCACCCATATCCCTATAAAATTTAAAGACACTTTGCCGTCTTTTTTAGGGTTTTTGTTCTCTCACATATTCTTGTATCTTCATTCCAATGTTATTAATTTGAACTATTCACTCAACCCCAAGGATGACCTAGTGGTGTAGGCTTGAGACTTAAAAATGTACTCTTCATTAGATCTCAGGTTCAAACTCTAAGGTGCGATCAATTTTTGAAATGGTCGGTCAACCGAGCTTAATGGGACCATTGGGCGGTGGGTTACGATCCCAAAATAATCGGTCCTGAGCGAATAAATTAATTATCAAAACTTGGGCTATTCATTCACCACGCTTTAACATTTTTGAAGGGGTGAGTGTTGATTTGTGCTACGTTGTACCTCCCAGGATTATTCGGTCCTTGGGCCGGATATCTAAAGTTATCAAAAACTTGGGCTATTCATTCACCACGCTTTAACACTTTGGGAGTGGTGGATGTTGATTTGTGCTATGTTGTACCTCGTCTCATCCTCATACGACTTTTTGTCATTTTTTTATATATTTTGGACAGTGTATTACTGTAACAGAAACAATAATATACAACTCTTGTATTCTTTTTTAGAATGCAATATTGTTTTTCTGTTGTGTGATGTGTAATGTATTTTTAGCAGGAATTTCATTCCACATGGTATGCTAACATGCCTGTTTGATCTTATTAACTCCCTTGATGACAAAACATTTAAACATATGCACAACTCATATAATAGTCTATGAACTATTGATTAAAGTTAAACCAACAACCAATCAACAATTTAGTAATATAAGCATCAAGTACATTAAATTTAACCAACACTCCATTTGAACCATCACATACATCTTCATAAAGTCTTCCTAAGACAATAATAGTCTACTAATGTAAATATACTTAAATCTGCAATAGAGAAGCAATCATCGAGCAATTGAAAATCCTTCTAAAGTTACTTCTATAATAACAAAAGAAATTTTAAATAAGTTAAGTATTACTTCATAGACATGTTAATAATGCTAAAAAAGAAAACTAACATACCACAATCTAGATTTCCTCATCATCTGAATCATAGAGAGTTGTCTCATATGCTCCGCTCGTTAAGTTCTCTGAGTTATATAAGTAATACATGTGAGCAAAAGAGCTACATGGCATATGAAACTATTTGTTCATTAATTAACTTTAAATAATAAAAATAAGTTACCTTTCTCAGAAAGTATCCAATTTTGTGTACACATTAAGGCTTCTACTGTCTTGTGCTGAAGTCTACTACGATGAGGACTTATCAATCATCCATTTGTATTAAAATCGGACTCTGATGCAATCGTAGAGACAGGAATGACTAAAACATCTCTTGCAATTTGACATCAAAATCAGGAGCCCGTGGTACAACATCCTCCTCTATGTATTGATCCAACTCCGACCTTAAATTTTTTATTTTTTCTTGTGGAAGCATACAAATCAAATTCACAAAGTGAGGGATCATTAGCCACATTAGTTTCCAGGCCACTTGAATCATCATCTATCTTAATTTTCGTCTCATATTGTACAAGCAACTCACGACACAAACCAGGAATTTCTCCACCTCACTTTCACCTTTGATACCATAAATCTTATGAAAATAGTACTCTAACAAAACCACTTTATACCTAGGATCAAGCACAGTAGCCACACCCAAGATGCCATGCACATCAAACCAATATTTATCAAACTTAGTCATCATATTCAGAGACATTGACTCAACAAACTTTACACCACAAATCAACCACTGGCTCAATGCAAGTTTGATCTCACAAATTTTATAGGAAAATACAAACTGGTAGTGAGGTATTGGGTACCAGAGAACAACTAAGTGATATTATAGAACAATTTGAGTCTACCACAAATCTCTTTGGCTATATTCCATTCATCTTCACTAGGAAAACATGCATACTTTGAATCATGGTGCTTCAAGCGAGAGAACACATGTTTGTAATTCACAGCTGTTTCTATCATCAAATAAGTTGAGTTCCAACAAGTTTTACAGTCAAGTGAGAGCTTCTCACCAAGTTGTATGTGAAGCTGACGAGCTGTATCCTCAAACTTCTCCCATCTTTTAGGTGTCTCTGACCAATATCAAATACTACCCCTAACTTTCTCAATTGTAGCTCCAACAACATCCAAGCCATCTTCACAATCAAGTTCAATACATGTGGCCAACATCGCATTTGTAGTAATCTTCTCCCAATCAACAAGGAGCTACTTTAAGCTTCCTCAATGGTAGTTTGATCATTGCATCATTAGTCGAACAAGTATCCATTGTTATAGTGGACAACTTGAGATCTATTTTCCAATCTAGAAAGCATTCAATCAAAGCTTCACCTAGAAATTCACTTGTATGTGGACTTGGCACATAAATAATCCAACAAAAGAAATTTAACGTGAAATTTCATTAGTACTTCAAAACTATAATGATGACTTTGGAAATTTTAAAAAATTAGTACCTAATGACTCGGCTTTGCAGCTTCCAATTGTTGTCAATATAGTTTGCATTAACAATCATAAATCCTTTCTTCTGATTGCAACTCGACTTTCACAACTCTCAAAGGTGAGCATCACAACCCTTGTTCAAACCATCGTACAACTTCAAACAATCGTTCTTAATTATATTTCTTTACACCAACTTAAAGCAAGGGTTCAAGGTCTTAACAAAGTTCTTGAATCTTTCATGTTCTACCATCTTAATAGGGTACTAATGCATGATAATCTTCTTTGCAAGTTCTATGCGGGAAGACTCTTGATCAAAATCGTAAGGAGAAGGCTTGCCTTTCCCCTTATTGGAGTTGGCTTGTTGCCTTGTGTCCTTCATTCTTTTTAATGGAAATCTATCTAAATGCTTTTTCAAAATGCTACTATCAATATTATCATCTGAATCCAAGAGATAAATATCATGAGAGCTTAACAAATCTGCTGATGAAGAATGTAGTGTAGTTGGAGAATTAAGGGTAGGAGATGGAGATGTAACTGGTGACATGTCAAGATTTGAACCCACAGAATCTCCTTAATCACGATCAGCCATTATATTGAAACTGCAGCAGCAACAACGACAAAGCAAATATTTTTTATGAGTATATGCCAAGAATGTGAGAACTTACAGTACATTCTTCAACTAATAATGTCTACACTACATTCTTCAACTAATAAAAGCTTCTACAACTTAGTTTTACCTTAAAAGATTTACTTTAAGATATTAAAAGAAAATCACACACAAAAATAAGTTCAACAGATGACTAATGAGGCAGAGGAAAATAAAGAGAAAACACAACTTTTGAAAAGAAAAAAAAAAAAATATCCTAAACGAGGATGAACGATTCTTCTCTCAGAATGTGAAGTACTATTCCACAACTTGAAGATTCCTTTCAATTTGAAAATTAATTCATGAAAGTATAATATCATCAGAGGTAATTTAGAGTTGATATTTGTTGACATTAATAATATCTTTTGAGCAGCATTACACAACACAGATGTAGGCTTCACAAGCAGCATCAGTAGCAAATAAAGTAAGTCAACGAATGAACTTGGGAGGAATAGTTTCCTTATTTAAAAGTTTGTTCCCTTCTTTGGTGATTTTAGTTTTTAAAAAAACACATTGTATCATTATCCAGAAATTATAATTTAGACAACACCCTCAATAAAATATACATACTGTAATGAGAATATTTTTTTTTCAGGACTGTAACTTAAGGGGTGGTAAAAGTAGGACTATAATTTTTTGGGCTGGCAAAAGTTGGACCGTAATTTTTCAAAGTAGTAAAACTAGGCCTGTAACTTTTTAAAATAACAATTTCAGGTCAAATTAAGCCCGAATTGCCCTCTTTGGGCTCAAATCGCACACATGGAAACTCTTACTAATAAATATATTTTTACCTACGCAAGAGGAAGAACCACGACGCTTTCTACCAATGAAACCAGAATGGGGCATTTCCAAATTCATGTCCAAGAAAGTTTTGATGGATCCATCAAATGGAATCCTAATGAACAATAATTGTGTGTAGTGCTGAAGTATTTATCGTACAAAAGTCAACAGTGTTTGAATGTCTATCATCAAAGAATGTCTATCGTATTGCATTTTTGAATGCAATTCTTCGACTATTTATTTACTCCATTTTTATATTCCTCCAAAACTAGATTTATGGCCTTAAGCCATGGCCGGTGTTATATAATTGTGTCTTCTTCATTATCTTTTATTTGGTCGTTTTCTTGAAAAAAAGACGTACTCAAAACAAACTTAAAAGTTACGGGCCTGAAATTATGGGCAATTTGGGCTTAATTTAATTGCCTGGAATTGCAATTTTAAAAAGTTCTGAGGCCTAGTTTTACTACTTTTAAAAATTACGGTCCTATTTTTATCAGCCCAAAAAGTTACAGTCCTACTTTTACCACTCCTAAAGTTACAGTCCTGAAAAAAAAAATTCTCTACAGTAATCATTGAAACATGATAGTTAAAACCCCCATTGAATTGATCATTTAGAATTTCATTTGAACATACTATGGTTGCAGCCAACTAGAAATCATGAGAATTTCATACTAACATGTAACATACATGCCAAACTTGAGAATCATAATTAACTAAATAGTGGACAAGGACTTGTGATAATTGGTTCTCTAAAGTCATAAATTTGAAATTCAACCATGCTTCATTGCCGTGGAGCTAAACAAAAGACAGATTGGAAGCTAAATTTTTTCATGAATGGTAACATCAGTTCAGGGACAATTCTGCACAGTAAAATCTTCAAATTATTGCTTCATCAAAACAATACAAGGGTGTTTGGACTTAGAAATCACCAATTAATTGGTTAAACTTTCAGAAATATTGAAACATGCTACAAAATTCTGTCCAAATACTTGTCACGGCATATTCGGATTCAAGAAGGCAAAAAATTAACTAAAATCATATGCAAATATTAACCAGGTGACTTAGCCCACCTATCCATTGGGCTTCTCATTTGAGTGGGAGACCCAGGTTCGATTCCTCTGAAGCAATTGGAGTTATGGGAGTTATAAGGTGGATTGACGATTTCGTTGAGTATTTAGGTGTTTGGTGTACTAACTATTAACAACTAACATCTAACTTTGCCGGATAAAAAAAAAAAATCATCTGCAAATATTATTTCAAATATTTTAATTTGGATTCATATATTTACCACTTGCTTCAATGGCGACAGCTGGGCAGCCATGACGAACAGGGTAGGTCTGGTGGCGGCGGGGGCGGTGGGCTGGGTGCGCCCGGGCGGGGCGCAAGGGGCCGTTGCCGGAATTAAATTTTCATTTGGTTTTGTCTTCCAAAAGTGTGGGAGCAGAATCAAGTTTTTAATTGTGATTAATTTTTTTTGTAATCCCAATAACTTTTTGGTCGATTTGAAATTAGTCCTCATGCATCTTAGATTATAATATTTTTCTGTATGTTTCTACTATTTTTTATTTTAGCCCTCAAAATCGGTCAACCCTGTTGGTCACCCGTAAATGCCTATACGTGACATTTAAAATGGAAGAGCGGGGACATGGAAGAGTGGGTTAGAATGGCGGACAAGTGCTGGACGACCCACTGCTTCCCACCATCAAATGAGTCTAATCGTCTCCAACGGAGCAACTGCAGTTCTTGAAACAGCCCTGCAATTCCACCGCTAACCAGCCTTCTTAATGAAGGATTAGAGATCTTAATCTTAAGTTTAAGCCCACCCTTTTTTTTCTTCTTACTAATCAAACCATTTTCCCCTCTGCATCACCAAAATTCGTAAACCCCTCAGGCAATGTGACATACTTCACAAGCAAATCCGCATATGGTAATTTGAGGCCCCCATTTTCGTTGTTCCCCATTTGCACAGAGGCAAACAAGCCACCACCCGGATATAAGTGATTAGAGGTGAAATTGAGTGAGTTACGAGCGAGTTTTAGCCATGTTTTGAGGGTTTTTAGTGATATTCTTGTGGTGATTGAGCATAATCTGTATAAAATCACTAATTTGCTTCTTTTGGTTTGTATAACATGAAAGAGGGCTGAAAATGGAGCTCGTGGAGACTTGGCGGTGCATGAATCGGACTCCCGGTTGAAAAGATATGAAAGAAATACTGAAAAGTATTAGTTGGAGTGAAGAAAAGTGATAGAAGGACGAGGTCGAGCACCTAGAGCTCGACCAATGCAAATCAGTGGCGGAAATACAAGCATGAGGAGGTATTTCGATCGGTGTGGTCGGCTTAAACCGCCGACCAAGAATGTGCTCGAGCGGCCGAGTCCAACGATCTATAAGCTCGATCAAATCAAGTGGTCGAAAGCAAGAGAGCCGTTTTTCGAGCGGTCTGAGAAGCGGAGTATATAAGGCCAGACGGGAAAAAAAAAGACAATTGAGAAGGGGGAAGAAGAGATTAGTTAGAGAAATAGGAGGAGAAAAGCATTCCAGGGTTCTGAGAAGGAGAGAAATTTCACCACGAGAAACAAAATTCGTTTATCAAAATCGACGGTTGATATTACATTTTCCTGAATTTATATTAGAGAATTGCTCAGTTTTCTTATTTTCTTTGAAGAATAATTCTAGGGTTTTATGTGATTATTTCATTCATACTATTATCGCAGTTTTTTTATTCAAGTGATTGATCATTGGTTTGCTTTACATATTCTTGCATAATGATTTCTATTCTTAACTTGATTATTTGTGAGTTGAAGATCAAGATGGTAGGCTAAACCTTTGATTGCTTTGGATATGATGATCGCGTAGAAATGGTGAATTGGTGAGGCGATTAGGATGATTCGAGGGGTAAATTGAATAATCTTCTTAAATTGCTAATTTGAATAACTAATCCAATAAAAACAATTGAGTTGAGTACGAAAGTTGTTAAAGAGAGGACGACCGAATCACTCTTTTCAACGAATAGGCTTGAGGAGAGGGTTTGTGACGGGGTTGGTAATATACCGGTTCAGTTAGGGAGGACGGCCGAATCACCCAACTTGAATAATGGCTATAGTAATTAAGCACAATCTAAATAACTTGGTTATTTGGTCAGTGAGGTAAAGAGGGTATTAGTTGAGTAATCGGGGATAAAAACCGAGCTTTTGTTGTACCTTATTTAGTACGGGATTAGGGAAGTTGATTGCCTAATTTCAGTACACTTAGGATTACTCTTTTGTACACCACGATAGTCCTCGTTGCCAAACCAATTCCGATAGTATACGTAGGGATTCCTGTCCAAAGCAACATTCTCCAATATTTGCACTTCATCTGAAGTTAGTGTAGTCGTTGTCATTTGCTTATTTTCTGTTGATTCAATAGTAGTGAAATAGAACTATCAAATCACATCCATATTAGTTACGAAGCAAAGATTTCCAGGGATTTACACGCATACGAAACTTCATTTGGGTTCGATACTACTTGGTCCAAATACTTACCCTTGCTACAGTGATCCCATACTCTTGTGGGATAACTGCTAGTTAAAAATATAGGATCAAGTCAATAAGCTGCAATCTTGAAGGCCCCATTGAAGACCCATGTGAGGATTTGATAAAACCCCATCATTCATAAACGCCAACGAACTCATTTCTACTTTCATATTTCAAGATTTTGATAAACCCTATAATGAAACCCTTCTAATCACCCTCTGCAACGTTGTACGCTCTGCCAGAATTCAAACAAGGCCGAATTTAAAGATTTTATTCATGTTTCCTGGCAATAAGATGAAGGTGAAGAAGTAAAATATTCGATTTTGGGGAAAGGGGATGAAGAATTTGAATGAGAGTTAGAATCGGGTCGGTTATAATCCTAAACCAGACCCGCCTGTATTAATTAATAAAAAAATTGTCTTGAACTTGACCGGTTTGACTTGACCCGACCCGACCCAAAAAACCGAACCGACCCAGAAACCTATTCAAATTATTGATTAAAAATAAATATATAATGAAAATAGAAATACACACGCGTGACGCATCAAAAAAAAAAGGAGAATGAAAAATTAAATGTCACATGTACGTTTTAGGTTGACTGGTTTTGAGGGTTAAAATAAAAAATAGTGAAAACATACAGGGAAAATATTATAATCTGGTACGTACATGATTAATTTCAAATCGACCCAAATTTATTGGGCGACAAAAAATTTAATCCCTTTTTAATTTTACCTCTGTAATTTTTAACTTGACTTTATTTATCAAATATTACTATATTAGACATGATGTATCTAAACATTCTTAAACTATTATTTTTGAAATATATTTTATATTTTAAAGTGTTATCTAAATGCATTTAAGTAGTTTATTGGTTTTCTATAGTCATAATAACTAGATCAAACGGAAATTTATACAATCATAATAATAAGTAGGGGCGTAAATGAGTCGAGTTGAGTTGAGCGATTGTGTTGTTCAAACCTATTTAAAATGTTATCAAGATTTGAAATTTGACAAAAAATCATATATAAGATTTGGCCGTATATATGAGACACCAGACAACCTAAAGACAAATTACACTTACCCTCCCAAAATATTAAAAAGTCGATAATGCTCAACTTGCTATGTCTCACCGTGAGACGTATTTGTCATGTAAGTGTCCTCTTGAAATTTATATTTGAGCTAGTTTGATAATTAATCGAAGTCGAGCTTGAACAATCTTTTTATCAAGTCGAATACAGTCGAGCTCGATAATTTGATATTTTTTACATTTATTATATACTTTTTTTCTTATTAAATTGGAGCCGAGCTTTAGACTGTACTAAACATAAATCTATATTCAAATTTATTTAATATCTATATCAAACCGATCAAATGAGCTTTTATAAAACGATCTCGAATCGAATATCAAATCATTTGAATGGATTTTTAACCCTAATAATAACATTTCTACAAATAATTAGTGCGCTCTCACAAGAATTACAAAGTCTTATGAAAATCCTACAAGAATCCTTCCTTTTACTAGTATTCTAGGCTGGAATTAGAAATGGGTTGTATTTCCTAGATAAAATAATCGTGCATGATAAGCATTATTTTTTAATCAGTTAAAAGATAGAGGTATATGTTTAGATTTTTAACATTGAATATACAAAAATTCAATTCGTTTTCCTTTTTTTTTTTTTTTTTTATCTCGCAAAGTTAGATGTTAGTTGTTAGTAGTTAGTAAACCAAGAACCCAAATATTCCACGAAATCGTCAATGTACCTTATAACTCCCATAACTTCAAATTGCTTTAAAATTGAGAATCGAACCCTTGGTTTTCTTTCAAATAAAGAAAGGTGGTCATGTTAAAATTCAATTCGTTTTCTATTTATACGTTTGACCCCTACAAATGAAGAAGCCTGACTTTGCCCCAGAGCCCAGGGTTTGTAACATTTTATAAGAGCTCTATATTTTTATTTCTTAGACTAGTAATTCTATAGTACGATGCACGAATTAAATATTATAATTTTAATGTAAGATGATATTATGTGAGGCGCGAATTATAATAAAAGATTAAATTTTAATTATTTTTTACCTCTCAATTGATCTTTTTTAATTTTTATTTTGCTTAATTTTAATAAATATATGAAAAATATATTGTATATATTTGAGTGAATCACAGTTTATTTAATTAAATGTAATATCTAACTACGTATTAAATTCATCATAATTAATAAGGTTTAGAAGATAATATTGAAATTTAACAAAACTTATAAAATCTAAAATAAAAATATTTATATTCAATTCACATGAAATATTAATAACTATAAAATAGAAATGTTTTGCCTTAATTTTATTTTATACTGTGATATAGATGTTGAATAAAATATCTCTTAAAGAAAACTATTTTGATATATAATGTGTTGAAATTTGAATTTAAAAATGAGTTTGTATCTTTGTAAACTTATTCACAAATTTAAATTGATTTTTTTACGGTATCTTTCTTTAGTAATATGTCACACTCTTTTAGTAATATAAGTCACACCGATTATCATCACGATCTTTCTTTTGTTATAATATAAGTCACACCTTCACTTTTATGAGTAATATTTTTTATAGTAAAAGTCACACCCTTTATATTAAAAAGTTACACTCTTTAGTAATATAAGTCACACTTTTAATCCGATTTAGGTTGATAAAACTTGTTTCATTTTTATATCTTTCTTTTAAAAATTAAAATTGATTGTGTGAAAAGTAGAAAGAAAGGAAAAATAATGATTGGTAAAATAAAATAAAATCACTTTTTTAGAGTGAAAATCATCATTACATTCTGAAAGCGAAGTGGAGTTATTAGTTCTTCCTAACAAATATTACATTCTCCTCCTTACTTCTATTTTTTATATTTATAATTTTATTTGTGAACCAGTCTGAGTGTCACCGAATGTGTCCAAACAAATTTATTAAAAAAAGAAGGAAAATTGTATATAAAGTGGTGAGATTAGGCGGTTGACTACCTTTATGTCACTCCCATCATCTTTATCCATAATTGCACACATGACACATTTTAATTAGTTCTTTTAATTTCTTACATTTATTTTATTAATACTGACTAGATCATTAAATCATATCTATTGTTCAATTGGGCTGTTAAATAATTTAACGACATTATAAATATTTTTTATGTACAACTTAGTATAATTATTTTTACTCGACATTGTTTCTTCTTCCCTAATTATTTTTTATGCTATGTAGTTGGGCTCGGCCTAAGAGTGTTTTAGTATGTTAATTGAATGTTTAATATATTGTACAGTATAATACATTAATTTAATTGAATATTTAATATATTGTACAGTATATTTTCCTTTTACGTGTAGCAATTATCATCATTTTTTTTTCTTCCAATCAATCATCACAACGGCCAAAATACTTTTTGGGCAAAAGTAAAATTTGCTTTGAATCCACTCTCAATTAATAAATTTTATACTTTACATTTTCATGTGATATATGAGGAAAAAGAACTATGATGCATAAAATTGGCTGTACGTTCATGTTTACGTCGAATTTTAAATGACTTTTAAAAACAATCCCGATGAATAATGATGCGTATTTCTTTTTGAGTTTTGGGGTGGAAAAATTTAACTTTATGTTATTATATTATTGTTGAGTGAACTTCATGTAAAATTAATGTGTATTGATGTTGTAGTATTATATGTTTTAAAAAAAAAGTTATATTATTATATTATTATGGAGTAAATTGTACTACCTCCGTTTCCAAACTCGATTATCGTAATGCGTATTGCGTCGGGTTTTAGAAAAAAGTGATAAAGTGTTGATTAAAAAGAGTTGTTTATTAGTATTTTATTTGATAAAGTGATAAATTGAGTATTTCCATTTAAGGAAAGTGATAATAAGTATGGGACGCCCGAAACGGAAATGTGGCAATCGAATTTAGAACGGAGGGAGTAATAATTAGATGATTGTGTAATGATTCAAGTTTAAAGGTTAATAATGGTGGTTTTAAAAATCCATATTGTATATAAAATCCCAAAGTAAAATCGATTTAGGATTTTAAAAACTCAAAACCAAGTCTACAAAACCCAAAATAAACATTGGTGTTTAACAAGGTTTTGTATGCACTAAATTCACATTTTAAAAAAAATTTTTTTTAAACATGCAATTTATTTTATTAAAATATATATTTTGTTACCGTCTGATCACGTCCTTGATGAACAATTTGATCGGACGAAGTGAGTCTTAGCCATCAATTAGCCCTAATTTTAACCATAATTATGTAGTTTAACTCTGCCTCAAAAACCATGATCAATAGGCTCGAACTCCTTTGTCCCTCGTTCACTTTTTCTCATGATTAAGTTACTTCATGTATTCTAAATGCATCCACACGAAATGCAGATTCCAAATCTACAAATCGTTTCATGTTATATTGAATGCAATTTCAAATTAAATAGGTCAAACAATGCTAATTATGCTCTTTTACACTCAAGGATCCAAAAAATATCATCATCTAACATATCTAAGGAGAAGGATGTTAAAATCTTGACATTGATATGTCATAAACATCAATTAGGAAACACTAACAAGTATGATATGACATGATATTTTGAATTGAAGTAACTATCTTTGTAAAGGATGCATAATTTGGCACATATAGGAAAGAGGCCAAAAACTAAGTTGCATATAGAGTGTAGACATAGTAGTTTCTTCATTTTTTCAGAAACATTTTTCCTAAACTCGCTGTTAGATTTCGGGGTTCTTTCCTCCTCTTCGTGTTTCTTGGCTCCTTCAGATTTTTGTCCAACCCAGTGGCTTCACATTTCTTGGTACTGCAAACGTGTTCTTCCCTTCAGCTGGACATCTGCTTTGGAGCTCGGAGATTGTGGTTGAGATCTCTTCTTCCTTTGGGAACCTCCTCGTCTGAATCCATTTTGTTGGTCTGTTTAGCCGCATCACCTGACAATTGAGATTCAAAAACTAGTCAAAACAAACAAGTACCATAGTTTAAAGAGTAACATTTGGGTGCACCAGCATCGTGCAATGATTGCAAAATTAATATTGTCCAAAGTGAAAATATCGAACAAAACTTGTTTTTAGTACTTTAAATTATTTCATATGACAGTAGATTATAACAACTACCTAGTGAAACATAACACATCATAGATACAGGGATATCCTCTATTTTTAAACAGCAACCACTGAGTTGATAAAGGAGCAGTAATTCATTGCACTCGCTAATGGATAATCTGGATACAAATTATTTATCAAGATTGAACTCCTAATAGAATACTATGCTGAGAAACTCCTGAACCAGATTTTTTTTTTTTTTAAAGAAAAACATCTATCATGTAAAAATAGCTAATAAAACAACTTACTGTGCTCTGGTCTAGGGCTACGTCCAGCAACTCCTTTGTTCCTGCCTTGGGGTCTGACTTTAAAATGCTTAATCTCTTGCCAAGAAAGTTCTTTCTTGTTCTTCCCCCACAGCCAAGAAAGCAAGGTGTGCATCATCAGAGAATTCACGTATGCTAATCCCTTCCAACAAGAAACAGGTATAAATAACAAAAGAACAGTTGGCTTAAAAAAAAAATGTTTTTTTAATTTGTTTATGGTATAAAAAGTGATCCCTCCAATTTGCTTATCTTTATCCATTATCTAGAGGAATGGAGAAATAACAATGACTATTATTCTCGCTAAGATTACGAAGAGTGACATTGGAAATGGGTCAATTTACTGCACCAAAAAATGGCTGGGGGAGTAGGATATATGGAGTCATTTCCAACCAAAAAACAAAGGAAGGATCTATTAGTGAAAAGAGCTTGATAAAATCATTTAAAAATAAATTGATAGCAACAGAATCAGGTGTGAGGATGGTATTACTTTGGCTGAAACTACTTAATTATTTTTTTAATTTTAATTTTTTTTTTTATCGGGCAAAGAAACTTTTATAAAAGAAATTGGAGCCAAGGGTACCCCAACCTTAGAAACAACTACTTAAATTAAAAGATGGAAATTACATAACTTCCACCAAAATGTCCCACGTGTAGAAAGAAAAACACAATTTTTTTATTATTTAATGGGAAACTATCTTAAGGGGATCAGGCAGTTCTTAATACCAAGTCCTTTATTGCACATAAACCGGTAATATAGTCAGGGACTCAGGTAAAAAGAACTGCATTTGTTACACTAGTTTGACCCCTTGTCAACTTCCGCCAGCCAGAGTTGGTCTTATGTAGAAACAGTTTTACCGTGTGAACTGATTTGCAACTTCTATCACTTTATAGTAAAACAACTGATATTTTTTAATGACAGAACTAATTCTATAAAAAATAATGCATTTTAATGAAACAACTAATACTGTTAAAAAATACACACAAAAATAAAATGCAAACCAGTGATTACAATGTCTATGGAACTTACTCTTGACTTTTTAGTGAACTTGTCCTTCAGTATCCTAACATCAACAACTCCACCAACATCAGAAGAATTCGCCAGATCGCTAGCACTAGCCTGCATTAATTACAAATAAATAGTTTTAATTTATTCTTTAGTGATAAACAATCGCCAAAGGAAAGTGATAGGGAAGACAACATGCCTGGAGGTTTATATTTGAAATGAAGGCAGTGCATTTATCATCAAATTGCACAGGTTGTTTAGAGGACTTATCCTTTATTTCCTGGCTGCTACCACGTTCTGGTTTTGTTTTCATCTGATTGAGCACTTTCTTTGGCTTCAGTTGATTGACGTATCTTTTTCAATTGTTGTAATTATATTTTTGGGTCGTGGTTTTTGTGACGCTTTAGCTGGAGCCTGTTCTTCTCATCAATTTGAAGTTGGTTTTCTTTTCACGAAAGCACTTTCTTGGAGAAATTCTCTCTCTCATTTGTTGTAGCCTGACCGATATTTTTTGCTCTCCCCTGCAACCTATATAGAAGGCAGCTCTTGGAGACGAGGAGCCACCCACAACAATGTAGACAACATGGATTATAGAGTTGAAAATGTAATCTTTAAAGAAATTACAATTAGCATAAATATATCAGATTCAGAACCCAATTATTTAGATGTGTAATGCAAATGCATTGCAAAAGATATGCTATGTCCACCAAAGAGCTCATATGAAGCTTTATAAGTCTACCCAAAAATAAAGCACTAAAAAAAACATGTAGCTAGCTCGAATTTATAGAGCTAGGATTGTTGAAGATCAAGATCTAGCAAATTGCATTAGTGCAAACATGCATGATTTAAAACAAAAGGAAATCTTCGAATTTCACAAAAGTGCAAACAGAAACGTAAAAATATTACATTCATCTACATTGACAACATAATTTTTGGCTGGAAAGTAGTAATTTCAACCATCAGGTTTTAGTGATATATTTCCAAAAGATGATTAAAATCAAAAAATCTAGGAAAAATTCCATTTAACGCGGGACAAGGGAATAGAAGCGCATACAAACATATACATAAAAAACTGCTACATCCCTTGTCATATATATAAATAAATAAATATTAGTAGATCAAAAAAATTAAGTAGTGGACAAATTAATAAATTTTAACTGAAAAAAAACTATTATTTTTTAACATTATTCATTGTCACAGTTTCTTACTGGTGTGACAATAAAATGAGAAGATAAACTTAGCAAAATAGTACCCCTTTACGTTGCGCTAAAAACAAAGTTTCATTTTCTCTGGTAATTGAAGAAAGTCCTGCACAAGTGGTGGGCTAAATTTTTCTTTTAGCATAAAGAGATCATTAAGTAATCAATATAAGCGCCCATTGCTTATGCTTATACAGAATATTAATAAAGAAGCCCATTGGTTCGCCAAAATCAATAGAGACAACTTTTAGCATCATGGTCCAACTTATACCAACATATATATAAGGTGTAATAAAGTGATGAAGAAAACGTTGAATAAGTGAAATTTATAACGTGGTCAATCAGTAATTAATTACACTTCTAATATTTTTGCACAAGAATTTGTATTCATTTATACGATCAGGAGACACGACAGATTCATATCATTGCTCTTTTAAATAAAAGACAGCAGTCAGCAGGACACCAAACAAATGATGACAGCAGGTTAGGCAGACAGAAAACAAAAATTACATAAAGAGAAATAAGTACCTTTTTGAACACCCAATACTGTAAAGTCTCTCCATAACCATATATTCTCTCAAAGAATTGCGCATGAATAATGTCCTGAATGATTCTGTTTTTTAGGAAAGGAAGGTATCATCTAATCCAAGGTATCACATTATCTTTTATTAAATAAGATAAAGAGGGGCTTTGAGAACCAAGTAAGAATTATTCAAGTTTGACGAGGTATAAGTATAAGACTCAATCGAGTCGGTGAAGCATTATCCAAACAGAAATCAAAACCATTATCTTCCAGTTTGCTTAAATCTCTCATATCTAATCTACCACATACATCTTCCAGAAAAGTCTAGATTTCTATTTTTGTTTGTCCAATAATGCCATCATAATGACATTTATTGATTTTTTAAAAACTATTAAGATCAATCATTTATGTTGCCAAATATGTAGTAATCTATAATTCTTCTTCGATTTCCAAGATCTCAGTTTTCCAAAAGAAATGGAATTTAGAGAGTATAATCATCTCAGACTTGCACCTACTCTTACCCATTCACCAATTTAGTTAGCCTTGTTACTAAAAGAGCACAAAACCTCATATTTCCATGTAAGTGCACTTCTAACATCTATTACAACTCAAGACTCCAATCCTTTACCTGTCAAACAAGTTCTAAACTTGCACAAGCTGATCCTATAGAATAAACATCATCATTAAAAATTAATAGTAATAGTGGCTCTAGTTATAAATGCATCACAATCACAAAGTTCTTCATGCACCACAAGAATTAATAAGCATGTCCAAAGATGGACAACAAGAGTGATTGGCTGCAAACGATCACCAATTTTTTTTCCAAGAATCACTGATGTTCCAGAAGCATGCTTTCCTATCTACACCTTCCGGAAATTGATATAATAACTTTATGAACCCAAAAGCAGCAGCAAGGCTAAAAAGGAACATGCCTTAAATTGTTCACTCAAGGATAAATCCAAACTGTTGAGAAGAATTATTCATCAGTTCAGCCTTCCCCACCCAGAAAAAAATTAAATAAAGACAAACTCAGGATCATCAAGCTGTGTGGAAAAAAACAAAGTCTACTAGCCTTCACTTAAAGGCCTCTTTTAAGTATCGGAAAGCTTCAACTTATTGTGTGTGTGTGTTTGTGTGTGTGTGGTGTGTTGTATTTTTTTTCTTTTTTAAGGCTTGTTGTTGTTGTAAATTGATCTCTCTCCCATGGTTTTGCAATGTGGTTCAAAGTGTGAGTCCTTCAAAATAAACACAATAAATAGAACTACATGAAAATATACCTCGAGCCTGTCCCTGGGAATCTCTTACATTGCACCTCTATAAGGATCTGGCTTCCTTTATGTTGCCCATCTCGATCTCCCATGCGATACTCTCGGTTTGCCAAGCTTCCAGCATAGATCCACTGGAAATGAACATCAAAAGAAATAGCATAATTCTGTATGTTACAGAATCAATACATC